>JAJOZX010002146.1:285000-585000 GCA_023014485.1 Bathynomus jamesi
GAAATTGTAAACATGGTTACTGAAAACAGCTCACTAGTACAGTCGTTTTCTTGATAGTGATAAGTATTATGACAGGGTTAATCGTATTATACTACTGAACAAACTGTTAGATAGATATATTTCTACATATGAACTGAGATACAACTCAGAATGGTCCCTTAAGAAACTTTTATGTTTCATACAGACCGTGCATGGAACAAGGAACTCTTTTGGGAAAATTAAATCCACTATAGTCTGAATAAGTAATGGTAAATGACAAACATTTAGTTTTTTCTTTTTCATGATGCTAGGCCCGACGTAGGAAACGGATCACTCGCAAAGAGGCTCCAAAATATAGCTTCCCTCACCAGCTATTTGCCAAGCAGTTAGGATCCAGCTTTGAGACAGGATCTAGATACTGTCACACAGCTGGATCCTAACTGCTTGGTAGATAGCTGGTGAGGGAAGCTATATTTTGGGGCCTCTTTGCGAGTGACCCGTTGCCCACGTTGAGCTAACATTATGAAAAAGAAAAAGCTATAGTGTTTGTCATTTACCATTACTTATTCGGACTATAGTGGATTTAATTTTCCCAGAAGAGTTCCTTGTTCCATGCACAGTTTGTGTCTAACATATAAAACTGAATGTCTCAACATTCAAAGAGGAAAATGTGTTTTTAGATTGGATTACGCAAAGAATCTATTATTCCTGATATTTAATGACGATATCAATGTAATTCACTTAATTATATCAGGGTTCGATGCTCCACAGCAGCGATTCCCAACCACCAATGGTACGCAAAGCTCTTTTAGGCAATAGGCAAAAGGGTCGTAAATACGTAGCTTGTTAATTGATAATTGCTTTCACGATAATGTTTACATAAGTAATATTAGCTGTGGATGAATAACCGGTAACTTTTCCCATTGAGGATTTGCATTGCTATCCAATTTACCGTTCAGGTAGATTTCAAATTATTTAACGACAACCTGCAAGGCCAAAATCAAGATTTTGATTCAGTACAAATGTTGGTGAATATCATCAGAATAAACACAAATTTTTAGATAAGGCTAAAAATTTGAAGATTGAATATCACGGTTTCTTCCCTACGGTTTTGGTTAGGTGGTACCATCTTCCTTTTTTTTTTTTTTTTTTGATGGGGGGTTTAACTTCCTTCGCTACATCCAAGGTCGTAGGACGGAAAAAACCAATAGCTTTACGCGAGACCCGAACCATTGGTCACTACATAATCCGAACGAAGAAGATGGTCTCCCATCCAACTACTATTAAAACCCAATGTCGACTTAACTCGCTGATCGACGAGAAGCGGTGTTCGGCGACACTGGTCACGACGTAGCGTTCCTTAATGCCAATACTTAGAAAAACATGGTAGCAAAAAATGATACGTCGACTTAAAAAGGTTGGGAACCCCCACTTCAGATAATACGAGTCAAATTCTATCTAACACAATTTAAAAAGCGATGTACACTCGAATTTCAATTAAATTTTACTGCTATTAACCAAATACACGAATTTAAGCGACGATTCTAATATTAAGAAAGAACTCGGCAACGTTCGCGCTAAATTAAATACGCTAATAAGGAGATTCAAATATAAGCACAATCTAAATAAAAGACCAGCGATTCCAAAAGCTTTGTTCAAGTATATATTTTGATGAACAACTATACTGTGGCTTAAACTATAATAAAATGAAAAAACTTTGGTTTACTATCGAATAACGGATTTATGTTACAGCGACCGTTATTAAAATGTTCCGCTTTCCAAATATTTGCCATCCATACTGTACTTAGTTTTGCCGATAGTAGTAAGCCATCCGAGTTCAATACAATTAGAGAGTTCCATTTATTATCTAACTAATCCTTTCGTTTAAGCCCTGATTCAGTCTAGTTATATACCTTCCGTAATCTGGACTAACTGACGAGGGGGTATTTTTATTTAAACTAAGTGCCACGCTCAGTCAATGGGTGAAGTTCACAAAACATAACTAATTACATTAAAACACGATATTTTAGGAAAAAAATATTATTATTATTATTATTAATATTATTATTATTATGACATTACGAATTCTCTATTTAGAACTGAAATTTACAGAGAATTTACAAAACTTTGAAGTTAGGAATTTATCCCGATAAAGAAATGATGATGAGTTAACGCTCATCTTACCCTCATTCACCACTGCAATGATATATATCGTACGTCATATATGAATTTCATTTTTACTGGTAATGACGTACGGCGTACGTCGTGTTTAATAACTTTTCTTTTGTTTTAGTTATAGCAGCGCGTGAAGAAGGTTGTATTGCGACTATAATTATTTTATAGGAGAATGCGTAGTACAACAGCGTAAAGGTCAAAGTTAATAAACGTTAATCGTGTTTATTAACGTTTTTCTAAACTTATCTTAGAAAAACAAGTTTAACACGACAATAATCAATTTAGATTACCATTTTCGGGACCTTCCCAAACCAATCTTCTCGCTTCCCCCGTGTTATTAAATACCGTAATGATATTCCAACAGGAATAAAAATGTTCCCCTTATCTTCCCTTTTAAAACAGATACTAGAGTTCATTTTTTAATCAATGTAACGATGATTTTTTTTTTAAGTTACTCAATTTTGACAAATTGACAATTGTGTGGTTTAATTTAATAATTAATTATGTCATTTAAGGGTGTTCCGCATTAAATGCTGGTGTGAGGGTATTCTATTATCGCGTAATATTCTGCACTAATCGTATACCCCAAATGACGCGCGAGGATAAACATTTAATAAATGACTCGTACAAAGCTTTCATGAATTCGCTACCATCTTCAGTGGTACGACAAAATAAAATCTAAATTAAAATTAAAGTTAAAAAAGATGGAGTCAATGTTCGGATAAAATTAAATGTCAATATTAAGAGGAGAAAAGTTTACGCAATTCAGGGGTTTATAACGAGGATGGCCCGACTGGACCCAATCCAGCTGTCCCCGGTGTTTTTTTTTCAGAAAAACTCACCTGTAAAACAAAACAAAACCCACGCAACTGGGTTTTTCGGTTTTTTCAAAATAAATCACCGAGTCACAAATAAAATAATGCAATAGATTAATTGCAGCACAGTACTCATTACTGAAATATAATGAAATATGGATCAATAAAAGATTACACATTCACACAACTTGACTGACATATTACAAACATTAATTAATTATTTGAGCATTTTATTTTCAAGCAAAATATATATACCCAACTACCCAATGAAAATACAACTCGTGGTAAATAGTTATTTTTGTAATAAGCTGTCAGTTACTTAGCTCTATTCTTATACTATTTTGGTAATTGAAATATGAAAAACCCGATAAAAGGCAGGTGGGTTTTTCCAATAAAATCCGAGTTTTTGCCAGTCCTGGTTTATAATCGTTATAAACAAAGTTTACCTTAAATAATAGTGTTGTCATTGTCAAGCGAAATAAAAATATTTAAAATGAAACAGAGTAAAATAAAATACATAGAATTATGAGTAGAAGTTAAAAAAGTGTGTGTGTGTGTGTATATATATATATATATATATATATATATATATATATATATATATATATATATATATATATATATATATATATATATATATACTGTACAATGTACATACTAAGAATAAGAAAAGCTTAAAGGCTAGCCAAGTTAGTACTAAGATTTGACGGAATGGTTATTAAAAGGGAACTGGCAAAAGTAACTGATGGCTAAAGGTACAGTATCTGCAAAGATTGATTGGTTAGTTGTAGATGGGAAGGTTATCTCCAGATATGAAGATTATTGAAGGGGGTATATTCACCAAGGTCCGGTGTGTACATACATATATATACACACAGGGTGTTTATAAAGTCCCTATCTATTACAGTGAAAACGTAGCAAAAAGTGTAAAATTCAATAACAATATAATAGAAGGCATACATTTAATGAATACTTAAGCATATGATTCTACATGAGCACCATCAGTATCTCTACAGCAGGGGTGGCCAGACTTTACTTAGATGGGATGTACTTTTTCCAAAGTTTTCCCTATACGATCCATCAGCCGTTATAATATATATATAATATTATATATATATATATATATATATATAATATATATATATATATATATATATATATATATATAATATATATATATATATGCACAGAGATGGAGAGAGAATAACCAAGAATAAATGAAGTGAATATAAAAATATTGCGAAATGCACACAGATATATTTTTCATTAAATTTTAACCCCCAAACTTATTAGAAATTAGGTACACTGGAATAGGAAAAGCTTATTTTACTGATGTAATGATTTGCACTGCATGGCATCAGCAAACCGTGTGTAGTCCGGATTGTAGCTGCTGATTGCTAGCCTCAAACAAGCATCCAGAGTGGCTCAGTATTTTGATTTGATGATATTCATGTGTGAGAAGATTGACTCACAAAGGTAGGTTGATCCAAAAAATACTGTCAAGTACATGGCACTTTTTCTGACATCCGATACTTTTCTTCAAGGAGTAGGTGCCAAAAGTTTCCTTCTGAAGACCTGGATTTGATTTGAATGTCGTTTCGCAGAGTCAAAATTTCATTCTCGATTGCAGACATGTCCATATTAAACAATAAGGCCATTTTTGATGCAATATCATCAATGTCAAAGTTTGCACCAAATGGGAAGCACATGAATGTTGCTACAGGTTCTCGTATTGCTAAGTCTTGGAACCGTCTGTTGAAGTCTGTAATAACATTCTGCAACTGTTCAACGTATCGAACACTGTCAAACTGGTCGCATTCTTTCCCCTGACTTTCCAGCTCTCATATCATGTTTTTAAAGTTCCGCAGTTGGTGTCGCTGCAGCTGAGAGGAAGCCAGTTCTAGTTTTTGTTTAAAAGCATTCACTGAGGTAATCATTTCAACAATAGTTTTGTTTTTACCTCGCAACTCTAAGTTTAGCTCATTTAGAAAAGCAGTGGTGTCAGTCAAAAAAGCTAAATCTAACAACCATACTTCGTCTTCCAACTCTTTGTAATATGTTTCTTTTAACTTCAGAAAGTCTTTGATTTCAGGTAAGAGATCCCTGAACCTCCGCAGGAATTTACCTCTACTTAGCCACCTGACATCAGTGTGCAACAAAAGGTCAGTGTGTTCTGCTTTATTTTCTTCTAGCTGAGACCGGAAGAGACGCCTTTACTGTAGACTTCTCGCCCGAATAGAACACACAATCTTATGGGGAATGTCCATAATTTCTTTAATATTCAACATTTTACCACACAATGCTTGTTGGTGAATTATGCAGTGATAATTAAAGAAGTTTGGAAACCTTTTGTCACTTTTGCACAGGGCGATGAACCCATTGGAGCGGCCAGTCATAGCAGGTGATCCGTCAGTTGTTATGCTCACATTTTACAGGGTCAATGTTATTGTCTCGTCGATCCGATAGGTACAGATCCAAAAGATCGACATTCAGCCAAGAAACAGTAACATCGAGAAAGTACATTTTTTCGATATGTCCGACGCTAGCAGACTCGTAAAAATTAACGAACACGTACAAGAGACATCACAAACCGGAGCTCTCGAGCCGAACCAAACTGTAATAATTATATGAATGATCGGAACAGTTATTATCGAAACGGGTAAAAAAGGTAACTTCACGAATGGCCGCAAGGAAACGAAACAGAAGGAATATACTGAAAGATAATCAATCCAAAAATACAACAAAGTAAAAACAAGAGAGACGAATGATGATGATAAACGTACAAAGTTTAAAACTAAAAAACGCACTGAAGAAAATTTTAGTATATCTAAAAAGAAAAGAAGTAATAAGTAGTAGTAAGAGCTGCATTCACAGGCCTCAATGAAACACATTTAATCACTGCCAAGACAAGTATGAATACTGTACTGATAAAAAATATTATAATAATAATCCTGTCATATTACAAACTGACAGAATAGGAAAACGAAAAGGAGACTGCATAAAACAATATATAAAACATCTCCGTAAATTGATCAAACTTTCGGCAACAAGAACTGAAAAATTAAATATGACAATAGTTATATACAGGGTGACCCAAAAGGTGCCTACCAAGTTTAAGCCTTTATTTCACCAAAATTATTGAGAGTGCAAAGATAGTTCAAACGCCATTCAAATCAGCATCTCAAGCCATTTATAGGACAATGTGTTTGTGTGTTTGATGTGTTGTCCCTCCACTTTGACGATTTTTCGCAACCTCATCCCAAAATTCGGTACCACGCTGCGGAGAACCTCCGTCGGAATGTCGACGATTTGACGTTCAATCGATGATTTCAGCTCCTCCAAAGTCTTTGGGTTGCTCTGGTAAACTCTATCTTTGAGGTATCCCCACAAAAAGAAGTCACACGGGTTAAGATCAGGCGAATAGGCAGGCCAATTAATGCCGCTTCCATAGTGCTTCCGATAGTCCAAACCAATGACTCTCCAAACTGATGTTAAACAAATGGCGTGAGTAGTATAGTGTGCCAGCAAGTTTTCATCGAATTCTATTCATTCGTTTCGGAGAAAATGAAAGTTAATGTTGGTAGGTACCTTTTGGGCCACCCTGTATTAACCTACAAATACTCCAATTTAAAAATTCGGTCACGTCATAACTGAGCTCAGAAACTTGACAAACGTGTTAACATTCCCAGGCCCCAATACAACTGTTGATATATTAATTTACCATTTCTAAAAGCATAAAAGGCTAAGGAGAAATCTATCAAGACAGAAGGAGCGAGAGAAGACCATGAGCGAGCGAGAATGCTACTGTCTTTGATGAATCAATTTATGCTAACGCAAGAAATAAGATATAATACCAGAAAAATTAAATGTTCTCCTTAATTATTTACAAATAACAGACACTTGACTGATGACGTAAGAACAACTCCCACAATAATATTGGACCAAAACATTTTTTTAAATAACCATGATGACCACCGAACAAAGAAATCACCACTATATACTACTGGAATAAGTAAATTTAAAATATTTAACACGAAGAGCAAGGCCACAAACTGGGAGGTCATAAAATCAAGCGTGGCAGCATTAGATTACAATACTATCTTTTAGGATAAAACGACTGAAGATACGTTATTCTTAGAAGAAACGATGATAGAAAGTGGAAAAATATGTTCTGGAAAAGCAAGCAAAAAAGGGTGTTTCGATAGGTAAAAGTGAACAATATTCTGCGAGGAAAAGAACATCACTTTGCAGTTATTGAACTTCACAACATAACAGAAAAGTGATCAGTGAAATATTGGATACAACCGTGACATACAAGGTATAACTCAAAAACGCAGAAGAGATGATACTGCAGAAGCGATCAAGGAAAACCCAAAATATTTCTAAACTTTGCAAAAAGGAAATCAAAGGATTACGGTCCCTAAGGACGTTTAAGAAAAGAAAATAACCAGTGATCTAAAAGAGGTATCTGACATATTAAAAGCTCAACATGAATCAGTTTTCCTCGTTCCCCAAAACGGGTAAAATACAATCGTACTACTTTTTAAGAAGTTACGAGGAAAAATAACTGATTTTACACTAGACAATATAACACGAGCTATAGGGACAATTGAAATCACATTTAGCAGCAGGTCGGGGAAAATGGGACGTTACAATGATTAAAAACCAAAAGAATAAAATAGCCACGCCTCTGAATTGGATGTGAAGATCTCTAGACACAAGAGAAATACCAAACAGCTTGAAGAGGGCGAACATTGTTCTTATTTAATTACAACTTAATTATAAAGAGGAAATAATCGAGCAAAAAAAAATATATAATAAATATATATACTGTATATATACACACACACACACACACATATATATATATATATATATATATATATATATATATATATATATATATATATATATATACACACACACAGTATAGACCAATTTACTAATATCTCGACTGACCAACACATTCGAAAGAATAAAGAAAGATCAAAAAGATTTTGAAGGCAAAAGAGAAATTCATTAATAACCAATATAGATTCCGATCAGCATAACCATGCCTCTTATAACTAATAGAACATTATAACTAACAACAATATCAGTAACGTTATAATGTACGCAGATTGCAAAGGTATTCGACAAGTGTGATCACAGAAATATGAGGAAAACGTGGGAATAGCTGGCAAAATAGGTAAATTAATACATTATTTCCTTAGAAAGTGCCAGCAGGTTGTCCCAATCGAAAGAATATCATCATCAAAATCATCATCGAAGGTAGCAGAAGAGACAATATTTACTCCACAATTACTCAAAATCATGCTAACCAGTGAACGAGGGGCATTCAATAAACAAGGTAACAAGGCTTATAAACTGAGACAGTGGCGGATCTAGGATTTTTCAAAGGGGGGGGGGCACCACTTTAGGGGCGCCGTCGGATCCAAAGCTCCTTATATCTTCACAATATCAGTGATAAGCCAGACTGATTTTTAAAAACTTGTAACATCGATGATCCTTTGCTTTCGGCTTTAATTGTTAGATTTTTGCGCAGAGTTTAAAATTATTGCCATTAGTATACGTTACTTTAATTTTTAAAACCTCACTGGCCATTACCTGGATATTCCGAAGGAAGAAAAATAAAAAATGGGAATGCGAGATGAAATTATAGGACAGATACTCCCACGTAAAATTACAAAGGATCACCTCCCATTATCCGCGGAAGTAGACAAAAGGAAAACACCTATGAAGGAATACCAAACATATACGAACTACATGAAACCAAAAAATAATAAGCATAAAATTATTTATATTGAAAGTGAAGATGAGAATAGTTAACGTGTAATTGACATAGAACACAGCATAGACAGACATATGAAAAAGGGGAAAATCGCAGCGACATACTCGGTAACTTGACACCCAACTAAGAATGAAGCTCCAACCCCTTGACACAAGCACAAATTAACAATAATGATTAAACATCTTAAAGGAAATTGAAATTTGAAAGAAACTAGTTTGCGTTGAGCATTAATAAACCTCTGAAAATATATCATTCATGGACCATGGGGCGTCATTCCTTCTGATCGGGGCGCTAAAATAGGTATTGAGAGTCAAAGATGGGGCGACCGCCCCCTTAAATCCGCTACTGAACTGGGATTCCGTTAACTTATCTCATTCACTGAACACGACTCATACATAATGTGCCAATAACAGCACAGTATTGCATCCTTAATGACGATACATCAGCAGACAAATAAAATAAACAAGCGGTATAGAGGGTCTTATGAACGGACACAAATAGAGTACACAGATGGTTAGAAGACAACAATATGATATTTAACATCGAAAATTTTCAGCTCTTAAGATACGGAAAAAACGAGGAACAAATCTATGGACTACTATGCCCAAAATAGGCAGGAAATTCACAGAAGCTCAAAAGCAAAAGACTTACGAGCGATCAACGATGTCAAATTTGAGAGATAAAATTAAGATCTATACCCATCAGATCAACAAGACCATAACAATGACAATCTTAAAAACTAACTTAAACCTAACCTAACTCATGATAACTTAATCTAACCCACAATATATGATACTTCTCGAAAGAATGTAGAGTCGATCAGATGCAGCGATCCCATAAAATTGGATAACAACAAACAAAGAAAAAAGAATAACTGGACAGATACTGAGAACCTTTAAAAGAAGGAGAAACAAGAATGGAATGAGTCTTCTGCTGAAAGTGGTGATTATACTAAAACTAGAATATTCCTCTTTTAACGTCTATATATATATATATATATATATATATATACAGGGTGGGCGGAAAGTAGCTCCCTATTTTGGATTGGTAAAAAAATACGTATATTATCCATTTATTTCAGAAGAATAATATGAAAAGGTAGGCATACATGGTAGGTTTTCTCTAAAATTCAATGTGGGCTCCAAATCTTTCCACCAGCTTCTGGAGCCGCCCAGGAATGGCGTCCACTGACTTTAGCAGGAACTCCGGCGGGATGGAGGACATGACTTCCCGAATTCGGTCCTCCAGTTCTTCCAAGTCCTCGGTTTGGTGCGGTAGACTTCTTCCTTACCCACCCCAAAGAAAGAAGTCGCACGGTTACCGCTGAAAAACGGCAGAATCGGTTCAGTGTAACGGTGTGGTGTGGTATGACCTCAGATCAGGTTGTGGGCCCGTTCCTTCTGCGCAACACCATGAATGCTGAGCGGTACCTTGCTATGTTGCGAAACGAGGTCTGACCGGTTGTCAGCACATGGGAGAACATCGACGATCTGATATTTATGCAAGATGGCGCCCCTCCGCACTTCGCTCTTGTTGTCCGTGAGTGGCTGGATGCCCACTTCCTGGGCGTTGGAGGGTCGTCGTGGTCCACATCAATGGCCAGCCAGGAGCCCGAATTGACACCGTGCGACTTCTTTCTTTGGGGGTGGGTAAAGGAAGAAGTCTACCCCACCAAACCGAGGACATTGGAAGAACTGGAGGACCGAATTCGGGAAGTCATGTCCTCCATCCCGCCGGAGTTCCTGCTAAAGTCAGTGGACGCCATTCCTGGGCGGCTCCAGAAGCTGGTGGAAAGAGTTGGAGCCCACATTGAATTTTAGAGAAAACCTACCATGTATGCCTACCTTTTCATATTATTTCTTCTGAAATAAATGGATAATATACGTATTTTTTACCAATCCAAAATAGGGAGCTACTTTCCGCCCACCCTGTATATATATATATATATATATGCCCGGATTTAGCTATAGGCGAACTAGGCGATCGCCCAGGGCCTCGCGCCAAAGGGGGCCTCGCTCAAGCCGTTTTGCGCGTTCTGTTCAAGTGATATTAATGATTTAGAACTCTATGAAGAACTTAAAGTACTTTGCAGGTTTATACCTGAGAAAACAGATCTCGGAAATGCCCTTGTTTATATAGTGCAAAAACAACTAAGTGAGATTTATCCTAATGTTTATGTTGCACTTCGAATAGTATTAACCATCCCAGTTACTGTTGCTTCGGCTGAAAGAAGTTTCTCGCGTCTCAAACTTATTAAAACATATTTGCGTTCCACCATGTCTCAAGCGAGATTGCAATCATTAGCTATGTTATCAATAGAAAACGATATAACAAATTCATTAGATTATTCTCAATTAATTGAAGAGTTTAGCTCGAAGAAAAGTAGAAAAGCATTGCTGTAATATTCAAGAAGCATCTGAACCAAATATTAAAGCATTAATATTTAGCCTGATAAGTCGATCGCTCACTATTATAAAAAATGAAATGTCAACATCTCTTATACATCACATAAGAAAAACGTTTGTATACTATGGAAAGTCATTACCTATAATATTATATAAATCTTAGAAATCATTGTCTTATATTTTCGATACAAATCTTGATTCATATTATAATTTATACTTATTTGTATGGTTTATTTATATTTCTTATACAATTTCCATGCGTGATTATTTTGGTTTGGTTTAATTTTTAAGTGCTGGCATAGTTCTGTCTATGCGGGATTCTAATATTGCTGGTATAGTACCGATAATTAAGTCCATATTTTCATATATATAGGCCTAGGGCCTCGCAACTTCTAGATCCGGCCCTGTATATATATATATATATATATATATATATATATATATATAAAACAACCAATAAAAATATTATAACAACTAATATAAAAGCAACAGGAAAGGAAAGAACACGAACAAAGAAGCAAATTCGAAATTTTTAATTTTCACTCCAAAGCTATAAACTGGGAACGTGTTGCATCCAGCATGGAAGTAATAGATTGGAAAACCATTTTCGAGGCCAAGACAACGGAAGAGATGCTAGTGACCTTAGAGGAGAAGACGCTGGAAATTGTGGAAAGACACGTCCCAAAAATACAGCAAAGAGGACAGAGAAGCAGGTTCGAGAGACAAAAGAGGTCATTGTTCTGAAATAGAAAAAGAGTGACTGCAAAATTAAGTAACTCTGTAAAGATAACAACTTCAGAAAAATATTAAATGATAAACTGCAGAGTATCGATTGGCGTCATACAGGAACTAATTGAGAAGCATACAGAAAAAGACGACGACGACGCTATAGAAGCGATAAAGGTTAACTCAAAGTACTTCTATAATTTTGCAAAAAGGAAGTCGAAAAACCATGCGACTATCGGACCTTTGAAAAACGAAGCCAGTGCTTTATCTGATGATCTGACAAACTGATATGCGATAGAAACGTGTTCTTTGAAAAAGAACTACAAGGAGAAATATTACAGACTTCGACTTTACGACAGATGATATTACACAAACCATAGGGAAACTAAAAGCACACTCAACGGCAGACCGGACAACTGGAATGTCACACTGATCAAAAACTGCAAGAATGCAATCGCTGAGCCCCTACATGAGACCTATATGTAGACCATCACTAGACACGGGAGAAATACAGGGCATCCTGAAAAGCGCGAACATAGTCCCAATATATAAAGGAGGAGATCGATCCGAGGCCAAAAACTATAGGCCAGTGTCGGTTACATCTCATCTCACCAAAATATTTGAAAAAATAGTTAGACAGAAAATCTATGACTTTTTGGAAACCCAGAAAAAATTAAATGATAACCAACATGGGTTTCGGTCAGGCAGATCATGCCTATCACAACTAATGGGAACACTACAACAACATCAACAACATTATTGACGCACTGGAAAGTAATGAAAACTATACTTTGCCAAAGCGTTCGACAAGTGTGACCATGGAAATACTGAAATATATGGGAATAATAGGAAAAGTAGGGAAATGGATATAATTTCCTTAGTGAGCGGCGGCAAGTCGTTACAGTACAAGGGGTATCTTCGTCAGAATCAGAGGTCCTCAGCTCAGTACCACAAGGTACAGTATTAGCTCCACTACTCTTCATAATCATACTAACTGACGTAGATGAGGATGTTACCAGAAACAGCACAGTAACATTCTTTGCGGATGACACAAAGATCAGTAGAAAAATAAGAAACCCAGAAGATATAGGATCTCTACAAACCGACATGAACAGAATCTACAAGTGGATGGAAAACAACAATATGAAGTTTAACACTGAGAAATTTCAGCTGTTACGGTACGGAAAAAGGGAGGACCTAAAATCCATGGAATATTATACCCAAATGGACAGGAAATTCAGATAAATTCTAAAGTAAAAGATTTAGGGGTTGTAATGACTGATGATGCGAAATTTGAAATACAAAATAAGATAGCAGTAAACATAGTAAAGAGAATAACTGGGCAGATACTGAGAACCTTTAAACGAAGGGATAGGAATATAATAATTCCTCTACTGAAAACACTGATCGTACCCAAATTGGAATACTGCTCGGTCCTAACATGCCCATATAAAAAAGAAGACATTAGACAGCTAGAAGGGATTCAGAGAAGCTTCACAGCCAACATTAATGGGTGCAAAGAACTAAATTACTTGGAAAGGTTACGCGAATTAAACCTATATTCACTGGAAAGGAGAAGAGAGAGATACATCACATTATTTACACTTGGAAAATAATGGAGAAACTAGTCCCTAATCTTACTCTGGTCCCTTAACTCCCCAAACAACAGTGGAAAGTATCATAGAAAAGGAAGACTGTGTCGTGTTCCCAAATTAAAGGCGAGACAGGGAATATCCTTAACCCTGAAAGAAAATAGTTTTGCTGTGAGAGGACCAAAACTGTTTAATCAGCTGCCCAAAGACCAAAGGAACACGAGTGGTGTTGCGGTGGACATCTTCAAAAGAAGATTAGACGCCTGGCTCAGAACAATCCACGATGAGCCGGGCGTACCTGGCTATGTGAGGTGGAGAGTACAAGAAACCAACTCACTACTTCACCAGGCCAACTCGAGAGGAGGGGCGACAAGCTTGACCTTCGTGAAATGAGGCATCATTGCACGGAACATTTGGAAGGTTGAAAGGAAAGGTATATATATATATATATATATATATATATATATATATATATATAATATATATAATATATATATATGAAATTAGTCAATTAAAAGGAATTCAGAAAAATCTCAGAGGTCAAAATCCATGGATTTAAAAACTAAATTATTGAGGATTATCTATATTAATTTGTATTCCTTGAAAAGAAGAGAGACAGATACGCCATAATATATACATGAAAAATATAACTTGTTCTCGATCTCCAACTGAAATCTATCCAAACAACAGTGGAAAAGAAGTGCAGTGTTCCTAAACTGAAGGAGAATAGCCTTTGTCATCAGAGAACCAATTCCATTTAACCAATTACTAAAACAAACATTAACTAAATATTACTGGTATCGATGTGAACAACTTCAAAAGAAGACTAGAGAACTGATTCAGGCCAATCCGGCCAACCCGGATGAGCGGGGTGTAACTGGCTATGTTAGATAGAGAGTTCAAGAAAAGGACTCTCTCCTTTATCAAGTGAATTCTAGAGGCAGGTACAAAACTCAAACGAGGTAAGGTAATATACCTTAGTTTGCTTCCACGGAAGTGTTAACTCTGACGAAGGTTAAGCTTGTTGCCCTACGTTAGATCTACAGCAACGTGGAATCCAAACTACAACCCACCTGGAAAGTCAGAAATAACAAAGTCCTCGTCCAAACTCGATCTCACGACTTCCCGATCAGTAGCCCAGCGTCTTAACCACCAGGTTACCCAGGGTACCCATTTGTCTACCAACAAGTATTTTTGTATGGAACAATGACCAACTGGGTGAGTGAGTGAGTGCCGCCTGTTGTCTTCACGAATCGAACGCGAGGTCGGTGGATTCGTAAGTCAGCGATGCTGACTACACTACCAATATAATATATATATATATATATATATATATATATATATATATATATATATATATATATATGAAATGGCCGAACTCTTGTATCGGAGAGAGAAAAATAGATACTGTACAGAAATACTGGGACATCCTGAAGAGAGTGAACGTAGTTCCAATACATAAAGGAAGGGCAAGATTTCAGGCCAAAAAAACTATATGCTAGTGTCGTTGATATCTAATCTAACCAAACTATTTGAGAAAATAGAAAAAAAGTCTGACTTTTTGGAGCTACAGAAAAGATTAAATAAAAACAAACACAGATTCCGATCGGAAAGATCGTGCCTGTCACAACTAAGAACCCATTATCAAATATCACTGATGCACTTGAAAACAATGACAATTATAATGTCATAAAGTGTTCGATATGATCATGGTATCGCAGCACATACACTGAAACGTATGGGAATAGTAAAAAAAATAGGAAAATTTGTGTATAACATCCTTAGGGAGCAGCAGCAGCAAGTCATTACAGTCCAAGGAATATCATCAAAATCGGAGGTACCTAGTTCAGTGCTACGAGGAACAGTATTAACTCCACTGTTATTCATAATCATGGTAACCGATACGAATACATTGTAAAAATTAAACGAAAACTTTTCTGGTACTTGGGTGGCATCTCACCTGCCACCAAATTATGGTGTAGTTATTTCTTTGGTGTCATACGAAAATATTACGTTTCTAATGGCATAAATTAAAAGTTATATAGACATTTCTTTGGATCTCGTACTTATTTTTACCCGACATTATTGAAAAATACTAGTGATGGGACGATACCAAAATTTTTAACGATTCCGATTCCGATACCGATACCACTAAAAAGTCTCGATTCCGATTCCGATTCTCAATATTTTTAAATATAATTCTATACTTGTTTTTCTGGAAATTGTCATATTTTACTCTGGTAAGATTAACTATTTACATTATGAGTATGGTAATATAAATTATAAATTATAATAGATTGGTTTAAAAATAAAAATCAACTGTAAGTTGTAACAATTCATTTTAATCTTCTTGATTACACATCATGGATATACATGTTTTAATGTATAGCTACAATACAATAAAAATAAAATTTGTTATCCTCTTTCATTTAAATTTTAAAGTTTACATTGCAAAACTGGTTCAATTAAAAGTTAAAGAATCGTTTTAAGAATCGGAAATCATGGTACAATTCTCTCGATTCCGATTCCGATTCCGATTCCTGAAAAATGCTCGATTCTTCCGATTCTCGATTCCGATTAATCGTCCCATCACTAAAAAATACTATTAGTTGGTTGGGCAAGTCTCCTTACAAATCAGCCAGTTTCCTTTTTCCTTAAAAAATTAATTTTAATTTACTGCATTAAAGAAATGTAATATTTTTGTACGATATCAAAGAAGTAACACCACCATAATTTGGCGTCACATGATTTTCCTTTCAACTTTTACAGTGTAATAAACTTACTAACGACGGTACAGTAGCATCCTTTACTGATGACACAAAAATTAGTACAAAAATAAGAAACCCAGATGCCATAGAATCCTTACAAACGGGCACGAACAGAATATATAGATAGTCAAAAGACAATATGACTAAGATACGGAAAAATTGAAGAACTAAAATCCGTGGACTGCTATGCCCCTAAATGAAGGGAAAATTCAAAGATACTCTAGAGAAGAGCGAAATGTTTATCAGTTATTATGACGACGATACGAAATTTGGGACACAAAGTAAGATAATAATAAATAAAGCAAAAGAAATAACTAGACAGACACCGAAAACCCTTAAAATAAGGGGTAGGAGTAGGATTCTTTTGTTGAAATCACTGATCATACCCAAACTAGAATATTGCTCAGTCTTAACGTCACCATATAAAAAAGACATCAGTAAATTGGAAGGGATTCAGAGAAACTTCACAGCTAAAATCAAAAAATTTCAAATAACAAAATTACTATGAAAGATTACATAAACTACACCCGTAATCGCTAGAAAGAAAAGAAAGGAAAACCGTAATTTACGAATGGGAAATAATAGAGAAACGAGTCCCTAACCTCAATTTGAACTCCAAAGCCATTTAAACAATCGTGGGAAATAATGAAGGGAAAATGTGCAGTGTTCCCAAACTATAGGCTAATAGGTTAGAGAAGGAACATCCTCAAACTCGGAAGGAAAATAGCTTTGTCGTCAGAGGGCCAAGACTATATCTAACCAGTTATCCAAAGAAACTAAGAACACCACTGATGTCGATGTGGAAGTCTTCAAAATAAGGTTAAACGCCAGGCTCAGGACAATCCCTGATGAACCGCTCCCTCCTTCACCAAGCCACCTATATAAGTGGGGCTAAGAGCCTGACCCCTGCGAAGTGAGAAATCATCACAATGAACAACTGGAAGATTGTTTAGGGTAAGGTATGCGTGCATATGCAGTATATATTATATATATTGAAAATTCTATCCAATATATATATATATAAAAAATTGTATCCAATATCCATTGTAACGCGTGTGTAAACAACTTAATATACTCCAACTTGAGTACTTGCTATAGCTCACAGGGGGCAGGAATTTTGTACAAAAATGGCTCTTGGTAAATAGAAACAAATCTACTCTTCGGTTTGACTCGATACATTTCAATCCTATATTTTGAATATGCATTATTCTTTAAGTTTTATCATCATTAACATAAATGTTTGTACGGTAAATCCCAAATTTTAAACCACATTAAACCTCAGACTGCCAGAAATTGGACAACATTATGGGCATTTTGTGAACACTCGCGTAAAATTTGGCACAATTAATTAAGCGCCAAGTGTCATCTGTACCGTCGTATTCCATCCGTACTTGGACTTTTTCCTGATGCGGAGAAATTTTAATATCTGAAATTATCAGACTAAATTTTAGGGAGATTCATCCCTCGGGCGTCTGATTACGTATCTATATTCGACAAAGTGTCCCGTTTATGGCACTACCGCAAACGATTTTTAGGCACTCTCAAGAGGGAGGGAGCCCCGCACGCAGTTTTCAAGCACGCGCTGACACGTTTCTTTCGCAATGAAACAAACTGGGTACTGAAGGATATTCTTTGTCTGTCTGCCTAGTAAACTAAAGTACTGTTCTTAAAGCCCATTTCACTCGCGATCCAAGGACGAAAAATGGCGAAGAACAGAAACCACAAATATTATAAATATTTAATTAGAGCATTACAAAGTAATGGTTATTCAAAGTAATGGTTATTCAAAGCAAAGGTTATTCAATAAAATGTACAGTTCAAAACTGGTTAAGGATCACACTATTGTTTCACTAAGGCTAACGTCATCTTCGGAGGAGACTTCAACGCTAAAGACATTAGTTGGTACCTGCACAACCAAAACAACACCAGAGGCGCCAACATAGCCACGCAACTAAACAGCCTCTTCATTCTTAACAACACAGAAGAACATACACACATACCACATCAAACAGGATACTCAAACTCCTCCCCAGACATAACGTTCTGTTCCCCCTCACTAGCAACACATACACAATGGAGAACAGAAAAACAACTGTCATCAGACCACCTGCTCATCATCATTACAACACGTAAGTCGAAACTTGGTACACTTGTAAACTGAACCATACTGATGAATATATTAAAAGTCCCAACAAATCCAAGTTGTGCTCCAGCCGCCATCTTGGAAAATGGCGGCCGAATTTCGGTTTTTTGGAAATAACTTTAGAACCGTAAAAGATACGAAAATTTACCAAGAGAGCAATATCATTCTACATAAAAAGACAAACATTTTCTGTTCCCAACTTTGTTTTGTACGATGAAAAATAAAAAAGTTATGCAAAACCAAAGATTTTTTCATTCTATGAATCAATGCGGACACGACGTTCAAACTGGGTTTGTAGGTAAAAAAAGCGAATGTTTTGTTATGACTGCCTATTTTCAGAAACCTCTCTTACTTTGTATGGGTGATTTTGTGAAAAAATATTTCACAGGAACGAGCTAGTAGAAATATAAATTGTGACAGTACCTGGTTTTCTAAATATTTATACCAATACATTTTCTTGTTTCTAGCAGATATGGGCAACTCTGTCCCTAATTTCCTATATTCTACTTCTAATAAATACTCTTAATTATGATTATATCTACGGATTCATCTGTAACATTTATTCACTCAATCGGAGGTTATGAGTTAATATACAGAAGTAATAGTTCAAAGTGAATGACAGACGAACTAATATTTTTCTTTTCTTTTCAGGTAATGGACTGCAAAGGAAGAAGAAAGTAGTTCCTTTGTCTAACCTGTCATCTGGCACAATAAAGATGAAAGAAAAAACTGTAATCCTGCATTCCCCACAAGAACTCTTCCACAGAATGATATGTTTGGACATAAGCAAAACAGAAGTTAAAGGGTACTTTCAGTATGAGCTGGCAAGTGTGCCTCCATCATTATTTGACTCAACATTGTTAAGAAAAGGCACAAAGTCTTCTCTGATCAATGCTTTTCAGTCGCACAACGAGATGTTAGCTTTACCAGCCAATCCTCACTACATTTTAGATGGAGGAAACCTTCTTCATTGCGTTGTTTGGCCAAAACCCGCTACATTTGGTCAGCTGTTTGACTTGTATACAACCTCTGTAGAGAGCAATTACGGTAAAAACTGTACAGTGGTTTGATGGTTATCCTGACAGAGAAACCACTAAGACAGCCGAGCAAGAGCGACGAGCAGCAAAAAGAACTTCTAGAGATATCATATTTAATGAGAATACACCAACCACTATACCACAATCAGATTTTCTTGCTAACAGAAACAACAAACGGGCCCTGATTGCATCTCTTGTGTCTAGTATGAAGATCAAAGGTTATTCTGTTGTTCAGGCGGAGAGTGATGCAGATACTGTTATTGTTAAGGCTGCTCTAGATCAAGCTAAACACAAAAATCAAACAGTAGTTGTTGGCCAGGATACGGATCTTCTAGTGCTTCTAACTGCTCTAGCCCATGAAGACTTTGAAATTTGGTTTCTCAAACCAGGGAAATCAAACAGCACACCCCGTATTTTCAGCATCCAAAGTGAGAAAAAAACATGGGGAAGGCTTGTGAAGTTTTGCTATCTGCTCACGCCATGACTGGATGCGATACCACATCAGCTTTGTATAAAAAAGGAAAAGTTAGAGGTCTCCAACTTCTACAGAACCATACAGAAATGAGAGAAGAAATGAAAATATTTAACCAAAAGGATGCCAGTAAAGAAGATATCAAAGCTGCTGGGGAAAAGTTCCTCTTAAAAATGTACGGATCAAAACCAAAGTCCTTGGATGAGCTAAGATACTTCATGTATAATCGCATAGTAGCAAAAAAGAAGTTAGATACATCTTTTCAACTAGCATCCCTACCTCCGACCAGTGCAGCAGCAGAGCAACACTCATGCAGAGTGTACTTGCAGGTCCAAGAATGGTTAGGAAACTGCCTGGAGCCAACAGAGTGGGGATGGTCCATGACAGGGAAATCACTGAGGCCTGTCCCTACTACCAAGGAAGCCGCTCCATCACAACTTCTTAACCTCATTTCATGTAACTGCAAGCTAGGATGCACCAAGAGATGCAAGTGCATACAGTTTGGTTTGCTGTGCTCAGCGATGTGTGGATGATGTGAAGGAACTACCTGCGAGAACTCTTATGTTGAAACGCTACTAGACAACTGATAACTGAGTGTGTTGCAATATGACACTACACATAATGCAATAAATGTACAATCTAGCTTATTTTTGCGTAGTAATTAGAAAATTATACTTAAAACAGGGAGACACAATTACATTTTATTTCCTAGCTCATGTTAGATGACTTTATTCAACATTAGAGATGTCACACAGTGCCTTAGTGTTAAAGCTATATACTGTATTACTGCGTTGCACTCCAAGACTTAGATTACTACATTTTCATTTTAGGTAACAACAGACGATTATAGTTAGCTATAGTGATGTTCCCAAGTGTCTAAGGATTACTGTGACCATTCAATAAGATGTTATTTTATGTTCAATCCATAAAACCTGTCTGAACATCATGGTCATCATCAATACATGAAAATTCTTCCTATGTTACATTTTTCTTCAGTATACAAGATAAGGAAAAATGCATGTTATATTTTACATAAAATATATTAGTAATGTATGTATTGAGAATAGCATTCATAATTATTTCCATTTTCAATACTTAGATGTCTAATGAAGGAATAAATAACTGTTTTAAATAATGTTACTCCAAACCGATAACTTAGCTCCTACCCGTCATCAAAAAAATTACATTACAGTATTTTTCTCTAGCTCTTTCTGTTGTGCTTACTTTTTACCAAACTACCTATAAAAAACAAACTGTCATGGTTCTGAAATAATAAATTGCAACAAAATATTCGAATTTCTACCATTAACCAAGTTTGAACGTCGTCTGCACTGGTTCATAGAATAAAGGAATTTTGTATTTTGCGTCTTTTTTATTTTTCATCGTACAAAACAAAGTTGGGAACAGAAAATGTTTGCCTTTTTATGTAGAATGATTTTGCTCTCTTGGTAAATTTTCGTATCTTTTACGGGTCTGAAGTTATTTCCAAAAAACCGAAATTCGGCCGCCATTTTCCAAGATGGCGGCTGGAGCACAACTTGGATTTGTTGGGACTTTTAATATATTCATCAGTAGGGTTCAGTTTACAAGTGTACCAAGTTTCGACTTCCTGCTAATTTGATAGGTCGATTGAATATATTTATCCTAAAATTCTTCCACCAACACAAACATGCACAATAACACCAAAAGGTGGCTGAGCAACTATCTTTCAGGAAGATACTCACATGTCACAGTTGATGGCAAGCCATCCAAAAACAAACTTTTTCCGAACGGGGTCCCCTCAAGGCTCTGTTCTCTCACCAATACTGTTCAACTTATACATGCATGACATTCCAACACCCATAGATAACAAGCTTACCTTATCATATGCAGATGACCTCTCTCTAATATCCACCCATAACATCAACATCGTTACAAATAACCTACAAATATACAAACAGTATACGAGACTGGCTCACACACAACAGACTCAAAGTAGCGCCCCACAAAATCAACCATCGTATAAAATTTAGGATATTGGGAGGGTGGTTGAGAGAGAACAGAAGTGGTCCTCAGAGGGAACAGATTTGTTAATCTCTTTAATGTACAATAATTTATGGTTAACAAAGGTATGTGAATAATTGTTCATCATACTGGGTCATATCCACATTAGTAATTTATTATCATACTATGTGGTGAAGGGTGTGCTCGGTGAGATTATCTCTCACCGACAACAACCAGCCAACAGTACTGAAGTCAGACATCAGAACCTTGGCTTCAGGCTCCTTCTTCCTTTTGATCGCATCAAGAGAAGAACAATTACGCGGTTGGCTTGCGAACTACTCTACAGAAATAGTGACTGAAACCGAAAGTCGAAGTTAAAAAACAATACAGGCTAGTGTAACCCTTTAACGACGGATGGTACCTTAAGGTCCACAGAAATAACAATATAAATTGTACTACAATGCCTCGTTTCTATAAATATTTCTACATGTTTATATAGATATCATTTAATTGTCGAGAAAGGATCCCAAAATGTGTATCATTTCAGTGACTAGTTACTAAAATATTTAGTTTTGAATAACAATAAAACCTATACGTTCTGGTAACAAGAGTGACTGCATATGCTGCGGACTCGTCCTTAAAGGGTTAAATTAGCTTAACTGAAGGCTACGATATTGAGATTAACTCAACAAGACGCTACATCAGCCCACTGACCAACTGAAGTGAGTCAATTCTTTCACTTTACCTTTTGGTTAACAATTAACAAATATTCCCAATTTATTACATAAACCGTAGCAAATTTCTATGGTTTTATTTGTGGGAATTATATCTGTGACTTTAATCATCCTATTTGCTCCGGACCATTTCTCGATTCTCGAGTCCTAATTTAATAGGTTAGATTAATTTAACCTGCGTTAGGGGTTGGGAAATTGAGGTAGGTTTAATTGAGGTCAATCTCCAGCAGTACAATTTTTTCACACATCACCTTGCTAACAAGCAACACAAAAGAACGCCAGATAACTCCACAGCTTACACTAAACAACACCAACATTCCACACACTCACAGGACCAAAATACTTGGGGTCACATACAACACATCATTATCTTTTGCAAACCACATTCAGGACACGCTTAGGATACTAACAGGCACAAGCTTTGGACACCAGCAGGAAACATCATCACTCATATACAAAAAATATATTCGCTCAGTTGTGGACTATGCTAACCTATGCTGGGCACCCATTATCTCAAACACACACATAAACACCATACAGACAATACAAAACGCCCTTCGTATCATTACAGGATGTACTCAAATAATACCAATAGAACACCCGCACACAGAAACAAAAATACTGAAAATTTGGGAACATTTAAACATGAGGGGAACACAATTCATGGCAGCAGCGACAACTAACCCACAACACCCTTGCCACTACATATACAATCATGCACCAACACCTCGCGCCATTAAGGTAACACCAGAGACATAACCAAATACTCCATTCCGTACCACGCCCCCCCCCCCACACACACACACAAAGAACCGACACGACTCGATCCGAATGCGGTCCTATGTGCGAAGTCGCCACCCACTGACAGGTCAGAGACCAGCCTGAGCAGATCGGATCGAGTTAACTTAACACGATTCCGATGTGGACATCACCCCAACTTACAGACATATAAACACAGACTAGACAACTCCACAGACGACCCCTGCCAGGACACACCACAAACAATTGAACACATTATGACAGACTGTACCGCTCTAGCACAAAATAGAACACAATACAACATCACTAGTGCGCTGAACCTCCGGTCCGCTGCGGAGAGGGCGATCGGTTACCCGCGTGCCGCCGGCTTGCTCGATCAGGGTGGGCTGATCGGTTAACCAACACCAACAACTGAGGCTGACGACAACGCCCGAGTTGAAGAGTTCAATAAACAAGACTTACTAACAGATGATGTGTATTTTCTATTACAGTTTTATTTCTGCAAGTGTAAATAATATTTATTTTATTTAATAAATGATTTTAACTACATTTCCAACGTACGAATAATAAGATGCTCCGTAAACAAAGTCTCCAAACAAAATTTTTATTAAGACATCTTGAATAGTTATTGTGGTGTCTAATATATATATATATATATATATATATATATATATATAATGTGCAGATAAATGCAAACGAATAATGAATAAAAAATTATTTGCAGATGTTTCGAAATTTGTGATTTCATCATCAGTGGTGTAAAACAATGAAATATTTACAGTTCAAAACGTAGCCTTAACCGTTTCACGGCGGATGAAACTTTAATGAAAGTCCCACCATAAATAATGATATAAATTATACTACAATGACTCGTTTCTAGAAATGTTTCTAAGTGTTTATAATAGGCGTTACTTAGTCGTCGCGAAAGAGACCCAAAATGCGTATCATTTCAGTGACGAGTTACTAAAATATTTAATTTTGAATAGCGATAAAACCTATACTTTTTTGTGACAAAGTGGACCGCGTACGTTGTGGGAATCGTCCTTGAAAAGTTTAACAAACTGTAAAAGCAAAATTCAATACGATAAAAATTAATGAAAAAAAGAAGAAATGAAATGGTTACCTTATTGAGAATTATTGAAAACCTAACAATTCGACGAAGGAGGGTTTATCTCAATTAATAGTAAATTTAAACTTATAAATGAATTATAAATAATAAATGCAAGATACTTCACTTTTTTCTACGCGAAGGTCAAAATATGATAATAAAAACCCACTCTAATAGACAGAGTTTATTTCCACAACAGTTTCGATGCCCACTGGCATCCTCTTCGGGTGGATACAGAAAAACGATTCGTTTTCCTGTATCCACCCTAAGAGGATGCCAGTGGCCATCGAAACTGTTGTGGAAATAAACTCTGTCTATTAGAGTGCGTTTTTATTATCAGAATTATAAATAAATGAAGATACCATAATACTTAAATAGATATCAAAACTGGTTCTTGAGAGAATTTCAAAATCTGACTGTATCTGTGTATCAGATCTTTTGTATTATATATATATATTATATATATATATATATATATATATATATATATATAATATATATATTATATATATATATATACACGGTGAACCAAAAGTAGGTGGACAGTAGGTTGAATACGGTTTGTGTTATATTATATTATAACTATGGTGTTCATTATAACTATGGTGTTTGTGTTATATTATATTAAATATTATAACTAAATTTATTTAAATTTTATTTTGTATTATAGTATACAAAAAAATTAAATATGTATTCTCAAAATAAACGTTATCATTTACTGTCCACCTACATTTGGTTCACCCTATATATATAAAAGAAGCCTGTAAACGTCTGTGCGTGGTTTGAAAATAACCTTCAATGATATGTGAAGAGAAAATTCTTTCACATGAACTTCGCTAATTTAGTTCCTATCCCAACTTGTATTACTCGTCCAGGAAAGAATAAAAATAGATTTGTATCCATCAATAATTTGGAATCGGGTAACCATTTAATTTTTTGTATTAACTTTTTTAAATGTGATATTAATTTTTAGTCGTTTATTTCTACGGTAACTAATTTATTTTTACCGCTTTTGAAGAGGTTTTACATCGTAAATATTTTATATACAGGGTGTCCCACGAGTTCGGTCTCAGAGAAAAATTTATTTTAAATTAAATTTACAAAAGTAATATGTTAGAACTAAAACAAATGTTCAAATTGACGTCTTGTAACTCGCTTCCATATTAGTCATTGCGTGTTATTCTGTCTGCAACCAAAAAAAACAATTTTTTTCCAAAACAAGACATCATTTGAACATTTTTTTAAGTTTTAATGTATTACTTTTGCAAATTTAATTTAAAATAAATTTCCCTATGAGACCAAACTTATGGGACACCTTATATATATATATGGTATACATACGTAATTATTTTCTTATGGCACTAATAGTTCTTAATTTGATACCAATCAATATCAAATGTTACCTCAGTTAAGCCATTTTTTTTTAGTTCCAAATACTTGAAACGTAACGCTAAAACAGGTTTTCGTCTAAATTAAATAAAATGCTGGAAAAAATATATATGAGAGAGAGAGAGAGAGAGAGAGAGACGAATTCCATAGGCCTATTGAATTTTGAAAGTAAAAGTTATTCATGTGTGTAGTACGTCCGTCGTTCAGTACCAAAACAAAAATGTAAATTCGTTAGTTTGTACAAACAAGTGCCAATCGCGTGGGCGAAGAACGAAGGCTCTGATTGGTCGCGACATTAGAGGGAACAGCCAATAGGGAGGAGTCTTTCGTATACTATAACTACGAGAACTCACCTAGGAAACAGCGCCCTCTGCGTGTTGAGATCGTTTTTACCCCCAAAAATTGTTTCCAATCTCACGCGAATTATTCATACATATTCGATGTGTTGTTTCTTCTCGCTGCTTTGACAAGAACAAATTATTGACGCAAAACCATTTAAAACGAGTAGAATGAAACAGGAACAATCGCGAAGCGAGAATTTAAACTACTTCTCCTATTTAATAATTACGTGGGAAGGATTATACTGCGTAGGAGGGAAAACGACGCGATTGTCAACCTTTCAGAGACGCTTCTTTCGTCTCTTACATTCCTACTTACTTAATAATAATTTTCTTACGATAAAGTCACGGCGGAAGCCATTTTTCTTCCTATTTCTAACGACGCAAATCGATGATAATGGTACTTCAGTTTAGAATTTAAGGAGCACGGTGCATTTCTACATCAGACAGGGTCGGCAACACTTCCTTTTATTCATAATAGCAATGATAAGAACACTAAGAGCCTAATAAGATAAACTCTAAATTTCTAAAGTATTCATTAAACAAATGTTTACGATTAGACGCCCCATCGTATTAGTCCCTATAGAGAGGGACTACATTCGTTAAAAATAAGAGACCCGAGATTGAAAACTAGGATTTTTTTTTTTTAATGTGAACAGGAAATGAACCATTTTGTAAATTTTATTATTATACATGTACAGACGACGACGAGGAAAGAAAAATCATTTCTCTCTCTCTCTCTCTCTCTCTCTCTCTCTCTCTCTCTCTCTCTCTCTCTCTCTCTGTCTGTCTCCGTTCGCTTCACTCCTCTTCCGTCGTTCGGTCGGCGACAGAAAATCCAACATGGACGACGAAATATGATCAATTGGAGTAAACCTTATATAAATAAATATTTTCGGCTCTATAAAATTCTAAAACGAAACTAAAGGAGAATCGACTAAGCTCAGAAATGACGTTTACCAAACAACCAGATGCGACATTATATAAAGAAAATATCAGTAAACTAAAATCTTTATTTATAAATATCGTCAAATTGACGTTACGTTGAATCGCAAATCCGACCTGACTCGTCCCAAAACTACCTTCTTTTTATTAAAAACAACAAAATACACCAAATACCAAGTGAAAAGGCCAGCGTGACACCCGTTTCATAACTGTGTGGACGTAGTAACGAGTGATTAACTCGAAAAATTCAGATTTATGATGAGTTAGGTAGGAAAAAAAAAGTGAAATTGAAATATATGTACGCCAAAGGCCATTGTTTACCCACGTAGCAGTTGGAACAATGCGTACTTTAAAAGGATTCATTTTTATCTTCACTTCACTCCCAAGAATGCCTCTCCTTATTTCTCATAACTTCAGTAAATATATTTTACTAATAATAATAATAATAATAATAACTGAAAACTGTTTATTAAAAATCCTTCTACGCAATGAGTGTCAGACGAGTTAAACTTGTTTATTGGCCCTTTTTCTCGGACACGAGCTTTATTCAACCACTTTGTATGAAACCTGTCTTACGTACATTGTCAGAAATCCTTCGGGTGTACTATTCACGAGCTATGTATGAAGCACAAACGATGGTTGTCGAAAAGAAATTTTAGGTTCAAGAGCGGATTTACTGCATGGGATAAACTCCTCCTCGAGGTTATTCCCATTACGATTAATTTATTTGGATGAAAAGTTAGCCTAATGGTTCCCAACCTTTTCTGGTTGAAGGCACCCCTAAGAATTTTGTCTTCTTTCGCGGCACCCTTGAAGTTTTGCGCATCTTACTGTTCAATATCCAGTTGCTCCCGTTAAGCACCACGTAGCTCGAAACTGAGCCTATACAATTTCCTTATATGGACGTTACAAATTGAGAATGTTTTTGTTTCATTTGAAATTTGCGTAAGGTCACTAACTTTTTAATTTGGAATTAGTTATTTCTGTGGTTATTCTGAAATTTCGCAGCACCTCGGTTCGGAAACACGGGGTCACCCAATTGTGATTAGTATGAACTTTTAAAAATACGCCCTTCGATGCCGACACTTATTTCAAATATTTAACCAGTCCTGGTCGAGTAAATTCATCACAGTGAACATCCCCACTTTAAACGCCGAATTCTACAGTGCAATTATCAGTATAATTCATAAGTATGAAATTACTGAAATATATCTAACTTCATTACCGTTACGGGAGCTACAGTGGCGCTCTAAGGTATTCATAGAGAAATATTTCAGTTATGTTTGTCCTCATCTTTTGTACCACGCATAAGATAGTTATGAAAAGTTAACCGTTTGTTTGAAAAAATTTAACAAATAAAAAAAATTAGTTTAACTCTAACATATAATGCAAAACATCGCAGAATTTGAAGAAAATAAAAAAAAAGAAGTTAAAATGCAAAAGTTTTCGTACATTTATTTACAAAATTATTTAATGATTTGTATGTCCAGCCTAGGCTTGAAGAATTTAAAATTTTTATCAGTAACTGGCTGTTTATTTATTAGAGACTGTTGGCAATTCTGAATTCAAGAATATTCTCTGTGAATCTTCATGGAAGACGAATGACTGTAGAAGCCATTAGTAAGCAATGGATCGTCGTGGTAAGGACCCGTTTACAAATCTTGAGAGATCTACTCTTGCTGCACAAGAGTCTGGGAAGAGTTAGAGGAAGATAGAAGAACTTCGAATTCCATTTACTCTACCAAGGTGTGGACGACATTGCAAGATTTCAGAACGTACAACTAGACGGATTGAAAGAATGGCTGCTGCGAATCCAGGGTGACTGCGGGTGATATTTGCCAAACATTAAGACTGTCTAAGATCGACGTCCCTCTACTGTACATCGTACATTGAGAAAGAATGGTTTGCGTGAGAGTCGCGCGAACAAAACCTCTACTATGAAAAGCGCACAAAGAGGGTCGTTTAAAGTACGCCAAGGATCATCAAAATGATGAATTTGCATTCTGGAAGAAAGTTCTCTGAACAGACGAGACCAAGATTAAATTATTCAAGAACGAGCAACCGTATGTTTAGCGAAAATCAACTGCATTCGAGAAAAAAAAAACATCCTTCCTACGGTTGAGCATGGTTGTTGTTGTTGTTGTTGTTGTTGTTTAGCCGATCAGCCCACCCTGATCGAGCAAGCCGGCGGCACGCAGGTAACCGATCGCCCTCTTAGTCCAGGCAATCTAGAGCAAAAATAGCTTCAACCTGGGCAAAATTGCTTCAGAAGCTTTCTAAACTGTTTCCAGCTCAGGAACCATTGCAGAATAACATATCCAAAATCCGACAAAATTGGACCCCGGGAACACCCCCAAAAATGAAATTCAAAATGGCGGACTGGCAGTTTCCTACGAAATACAATAAATTTTAATTTCGCTTTGTAGAGAGAGTTATGACGTTTTTCTTGATCAGTAAAATGTTTTAAAACACATTTTCGTTTCTAAATTAACCTATATGACACTAAAAATTGTATTAGGCGGCTAGTATTAAACTATGACGTTACGTAATGTAAATAAAATATACTGTATGGAGTGTATGTGAGAATGGACATTGCTACATCTTTATAAACTTATATTATATACAACTCTTTAATTCCTACTACCCACTATCAAATCTGCGTATTTGTGCTTGTCATTTTCTTTAAAACTGTTATTATGTACTCCTTTTAAATACTGCAACACAGTTTATTAATTTGTGTTTTCTGTTTCAGACTGACTCGGTGTACGGCTGACTCGGTGTGCGTCCGCCTTCAAGAATGCAGACCCCTGAAGAATTGTGCGTGATTTGTAAGGAGAAATTGGACAGTGGACAGGAAGTGGTTCACATCTCGCAAAAAGGAGCAGATGGTATAAATGCATCCAGCCGCAGCCGTGGAAGCGATGTTGTTGCAACAGCTGGAATAAGTGTTCACGTTGTATGTAGGAAAAGGTTTACGGATAAAAAGACCATTGAAATAAAGAAGCGACAGACCGCAGCCGAGGCAATACCAAGGAAGAGTGCTCGTTTTCATGAATACGCATTTTCCAGTGCTACTCACTGTTTGTTTTGTGATACCTTTGTGGACTTTTTTTCCAAACACAAACCAAAATCAGAGCATGTCAAAATAAGAACTACAGAGTTCTCCGAAACCATAAAAAGGTGCTGTGAAAGCCGCTGCGATGAATGGTCGTTTAATGTAAAAGGCCGTCTGGAGTATTATCTTCGTGATCTTCCTGCTGCAGATTGTGTCTACCATCACACCTGCAGCGTAAATTTTCGAAGTGGAAAAAACATTCCTCGCGCATACTCCTCCGACGATCATGATTCGAAGAAAGGGAGACCAACTAATGAAGAGCAACACCAAGCATTCCTTCAGACCTGTGCTTACCTGGAAGAGAATGATGATGAACAACTGTTGATTGGAGACCTAATTTCCAAAATGGAGGAATATCTTCAAGGAAGTAAGAGCTCTGTCTACGAACGCAGGCACATGAAGAGAAAGCTTTTAGAACGTTACGGAGACAAGATCATAATATCAGGTGAAAGTGGGAAGGCAGATGTAGTAACACTACGAGAGACAGCTAATGAAATTCTTATAGATTATCACAAAAAGTCGAAAGAATGTGATATAGATATAGAGCTACAGAAGATTTACCTAGTAGAAGCTGCTGCAAAAATAATCAGAAGTGATATCAAGTCTGTCGACTCGCCTAGAAAAGATGTGTATCCATCTCCAAATGACATCACTGCAGAAAGTGCTCTTGATTACATTCCCAACAGTCTGAAATTGCTATTATCAAAAGCATTTGCGGGACAGGATGCTTCAAGAAAAATAGGTGCAATTGGGCAGAGCATTATGCAAGCAACCCGTCCTAGAGGATTACTATGTCCACTACAGATCGGTTTGTCGGTTCAGCTACACCACAACTTTAGGTCAAGGTACCTTATTGACGTTCTCCATCAGCTGGGTTACTGTTCGTCGTATGCAGAAGTAACAAGATTCGAAAGAAACGCGGCGCTGGCAAGTGGGTCTGGCTCTTTTATTGTTGATGAAAACACTGCAGTCCTTCTAGCAGCAGATAACGTCGATCATGATGTCTGCACTTTGGATGGGAAGAATACCTTTCATGGAATGGGTATGATTGCCGCAATAACTCCGAAGATCAAGATCCACCCTTCTATTCACAGGCGTAATGTTGGTGACAATGACATTAAGAAGATTGCAACCGTTGACATTAGGGAATATAGACACGCGAGAAGCATGTTGAGGGACATCTCATTCCGCGAACTTCCAGTACCCACTGCCACCATAAGTCGACTTAGTCTTCTCTGGCAGATATCTTCAGCAGAAAGATCAGGTCCAAGTTGGTCCGGAACAATGCAGGCAATTCACGGTGGATCAAGTGTCTCACATCCAGGTGTGGCGTCGATCACGTTCCTTCCCATCATAGATATGTCGCCAACTGACATGACCTGCATATTTTCGACATTACTATATTTGAGCAAGATAGCACGCGATCAAAAAGTCCCATGCATTATTACCTTTGATCAGCCTTTGTTCTGGAAAGCTTCCCAAATCATCAATGAACAGAGAGACCTGCAGGACATTGTTTTAATGCTGGGATCATTTCACACTCTGATGAATCTTTTGGGAGCAGTCGGTACTCTTATGAATGGTTCAGGATTGTCTGAAGTACTTCAAGAAATATACGGACCAAATGCCGTGCAACACATGATGTCTGGAAAAGCTGTTTCAAGAGCGATACGTGGTCATATGATAGTAGATGCAGCTCTTAGTACCTTACTAGTCGCAGACGTTTTCCATCGTAATGAAGATGGAACTCCTCATGACCTCCATAAGGAAGCTTGTGACCTGCTCGACGATGTTATGACCGCCAAACAATCAGTTGAGGATGTGGAATCTTCGAATGCATTGTCTCAGATTGCTACCACTTTGGATGCGAAAAAAACTGACCTACAATCTACTTCGCAAACAAGTCAACTCTGGTTGGAATATCAGCGAATGATCAACATTGCACGTTCCTTGATAACAGCAGACAGAACCGGCTCGTGGGATTTGCACTTGCAAGCTATGCTGGAGACCATCCCCATAATTGCAGCAGCCGGACATCACAATTACCTGAAATCGATATACCTGTACCTGCAGAAAATGTTAAGTTTGCCTTCTGAAAATCCAGCCGTTAACAAAATGTTCCAGGAAGGTAAGTTTGTGGTAAGAAGAAGCGACAGATTATGGGCCGGACTCGGCACAGACCTGGTGATAGAACAAGTACTAATGCGTTCCCTGAAAAGCAGAGGCGGACTGACACGCGGAAGTGGATTTACAGACATCCAAAGGACAACGTGGCTCTTTTCTATGCCTCTGTGTTCCACTTATAACTTAGCAATGCAGGAATACACCAGAGTTTTGTTGGAAAGTAGTGAACAGCACAAGGAAATGAGGGGAAGTAGACAAATCAGGGACAGTAATGACATGAAGAAAGTACTTGAACGTCTGGAATCCTTATCCCCATTCCATTCTACCTCGGGTCTCTGCAACATTGTAACAGGGCTAACTGCTGATCCTGGAGTTAACGTTCATCAATTGCATTCAATCGGTACGAACATTGTCGTAAAAATGATTGGGAAACAAGCCTTTACATATTCTGCCAAAAGATCTGACAAGGTGAAAACACTAGGATCTGCTTCTGCCGTTGTGATCACTGATGCTTCAGATATAGAAGTAGATCCTGCACTACTGTTTCAGAGAATGATGACTGTTGCCACTGGCGGAGACATGAATCTTGAAGATGTCATGTGTTACGAACTGTGTGCATATCCTCCTGCATTGTTCGAATCACGAAGTATCTTGAGGAAACCGATAAGTCTCAGCTAGCTCATGCAATAATCAAATACACTGACACTTTACGCATGGAAGAAGTTCAAGAAATTCAGTGCACAGACCAGTACGTATTGGATGGTGGATCTCTACTACATCGTGTTTCCTGGCGTCAAGATGAAACATATGACAGCATCGCCAACTCATATGCCGATTTCACTCTGAAAACATATGGAAAAGCAATCATTGTTTTTGATGGCTACAGCAGCTCTCCTACGATCAAGGACATGACCCACAGAAGACGCAGCACCAAGACAAGCAGAAATGTGAATCTCAGTCCAAGCATGAAGTTTGTTGGCCAGAAGGAACACTTCTTGGCTAATGAAAACAACACGCAAGCATTTATTTCCCTCGTAGGTGAGATGTTGAAGAAGCACGGGTGTACTGTTCACAACGCAGATGGGGACGCTGATGTGGACATCGTTCGTGCAGCAGTTTCCTCATCAGAAAATGCAACTACAACAGTAATAGGGAAGACACCGACTTGCTGATTCTCCTTCTGTACCATGCCAAGGACAGTGGTTTCAAGTTGTACTATCGCAGCGATATAAGACGGGGACCATCTCCTAATCCTGTGTATGATATTCTCAGCATTCAATCATTGTTAGGCAATGACATCTGCAAGTATCTCCTGTTTGTGCATGCTTTCACGGGCTGTGATAGCACATCCAGAATTTTTTCGATCGGTAAAGCCAAAGCATTCGACACACTGATGAAGGTGGCTGAACTCCGTTCAGTTGCAAATACATTCTGTTCTGATTGTTGCCAACACTCTGACATTGAAGCCGCTGGAAGAAAGGCAATGCTTCTGTTGTATGGCTGCAAAACACTTGAATCCACTAACGCACTACGTCATCGAATGTTAGTTGAAAAGGTAGCTACAGCTAAATCTTTTGTTACACCCGAACGTTTGCCACCTACCGATGCGTCCACAAAGTACCACAGCTTTCGCACATACTTTCAAATACTAATCTGGAAGTCTACAGAAGAGAAGATCGATGCAGAACAGTGGGGTTGGTATGTAAAGAATAATTCCTACTACCCTACAGCCTGCGACAAGCCACCAGCTCCAAATTATCTACTCAACATGATCCGCTGCTCCTGCAAGACGAAATGTGCTACTTCAAGATGTGGATGCAAGCGTAATGGAATGCCCTGTTCAGCCGCTTGTGGCGAGTGCCAAATCAGTGGTTGCGATAACAACCCAAGTACCGGTAATCTATCGGATGATAGTGATGAAGAGGATTAATTTCTGTATGTTTGTGACCAGGTATCACTTCTTCTGTAATGAACATAACTTGAAACTGGGAAAAAAATAATTGTTATATTTGCGTAATAACTGGTTGTGTTGTATATTGTTGAATTATTTAAAACATTACAACTGAAAGAAAAAGCATCAAATGTATCTCTATAAATAAAAGCGTAAATTATATATATTTTTTTTTTCGTAGGAAACATCCAGTCCGCCATTTTGAATTTCATTTTTGGGGGTGTTCCCGGGGTCCAATTTTGTCGGATTTTGGATATGTTATTCGGCAATGGTTCCTGAGCTGGAAACAGTTTAGAAAGCTTCTGAAGCAATTTTGCCCAGGTCTAACTACAAATTGCCTGGACTATCTCCGGAGTGGACCAGAGGTTCAGCGCACTAGTGTTGTTGTGTTGTGTTCGTTGTTGTGCTAGAGCGGTACAGTCTGTCATAATGTGTTCAATTGTTTGTGGTGTGTCCTGGCACAGGTGGCAGGTGTCGTCTATGGAGTTGTCTAGTCTGTGTTTATATGTCCGTAAGTTGGGGTGATGTCCACATCGGAATCGTGCTAAGTTAACTCGATCCGATCTGCTCAGGCTGATCTCTGACCTGTTAATGGGTGGCGGCTTCGCACCTAGGACCGCATTCGGACCGAGTCGTGTCAGTGCTTTGTGGGTTAGGTGTGTGTATGTGTTTTCTGTACTGTGTGATGTCTGTGGGGCGTGGTATGGAATGGAGTATTTGGTTATAATGTCTCTCTGGTGTTACCTCAATGGTACGAGGTGTTGGTGCATGATTGTACATGTAGTTTTATAATGTCTCTCTGGTGTTACCTCAATGGTACGAGGTGTTGGTGCATGATTGTACATGTAGTGGCAAGGGTATTGTGGGTTAGTTGTCGCTGCTGCCATGAATTGTGTTCCCCTCATGTCTAAATGTTCCCTAACTTTTAGTATTTTTGTTTCTGTGTGCAGGTGTTCTATTGGTGTTGTTTGAGTGCATCCTGTAATTATACGAAGTGCGTTGTTTTGTATTGTTTGTAAGGTGTTTGTGTGTGTGTTTGAGATAATGGGTGCCCAGCATGGGCTAGCATAGTCCATAACTGAGCGAATACATTGTTTGTATATGAGTGATGTTGTTTCCTGCTGGTGTCCAAAGTTTGTGCCTGTTAGTACCCTAAGAGTGTTAAGTCTTGACGTACATTTGGTTTTAATGTCCTGAATGTGGTTTGCAAAAGATAATGATGTGTTGTATGTGACACCAAGTATTTTGGTTCTGTGTGTGTGTGGAATGTTGATGTTGTTTAGTGTAAGCTGTGGAATTACCTGGTGTTCTTTTGTGTTGCTTGTAAGCAAGGTGATGGTTGATTTTGTGGGCGCTACTTTGAGTCTATTGTGTGTGAGCCAGTCTTGTATACTGTTTATGTATGTTTGTAGGTTATTTGTAGCGTGTCGATGTTGTTGTGGGTGGATGTTAGAGTGATATCATCTGCATATGATGATAAGGTAAGCTTGTTATCTATGGGTGTTGGAATGTCATGCATGTATAAGTTGAAGAGTGTTGGTGAGAGAACAGAGCCTTGAGGGACTCCGTTCGGAAAAAGCTTGTTTTTGGATGACTTGCCATTAAATGTGACATGTGAGTATCTTCCTGAGAGATAGTTGCTCAGCCACCTTTTGGTGTTATTGTGCATGTTTGTGTTGAGTATTTTGTTTATGAGAGGGAAGCGTGGGATAGCATCAAATGCTTTACTAATGTCTATTGTCGCTAATAGTGTACGTTGAGCTGGTCGTCTGGAGTTGATGCCATCCGTGATGTGCTGCGTGAGGTTAGTGAGTAATGTCGTGGTTGAGTGGTGAGGTCTGAATCCATGTTGAGTAGGCGATAGTGGAATGTGTGGGTTGGTGATTTGTAAGATTAGTCTTTCTGTTACTTTGGAAGGTGAGCATAGTAAAGTAATGGGTCTATAGGAAGCTGGTTCTGTTGGATTTTTGTTTGGTTTGAGTAGTGTAATAATTTTACCTTGTTTCCATATGTCAGGAATAATACAGTGTTGGTATGAATATGTGCTGATATTTGTGAGAGCTAGTATTCCTTGTGGGCCCAAGTGTTTAAGGTGTATGTTAGATATGTTGTCTGGTCCAGTAGCCTTCGAATTCTTAATGTTTTTGATGATCTTGGTGGTCTAGTCTGTATTGAAAGGTGTAATGGTCGTGTCGAGTCTGTAGGTTTTCTTGTGTCTGGCTGTTTGTCTGTCTGCGTGTTTCTGGTTGTTGTCTCTGTTTAAGTGACTTATCTTTGCGTAGTGATTAACTAGAATGTTAGCTTGTTGTGTGTATGTTGGGATATTATTTTGGCTGCGACAGATAGCCGCGTGAGAGGTGTGAATGCCGCTGTTAGAGTGGGTAATGCTGTTTATAGTCTTGTATAGCCTGGATGTATCTGTGGAGTGGTTTAGTGTTGTTATGAATTCCCTGAATGTTTCTGTTTGTTTTTCTTTGAGTTTGTTGTTTATTTCTGTGTTGAGCTGTTGTATCTGCTGTTTTATGGCTTCTGTGTGTGGTGTTTGTGTGTTATATTTGAGGTTGTTACGTTGCCTTATGAAGTGGGCTATTTCTCTAGTGTAATTTGGGTTGTATTTCCTAATGTTGCCCTTGGGTATGTATTTGTTTGCATTATTGATAATCTGATTAAATGTCTTGAGTGTTGTATTGATGTTTATGCTGGGTGTGCTGTTTAATGTGGTGAATTGTTCCTCAGTCTGTATTTTGAACTGTTCCCAATCAGCTTTCTTGTAATTTCTGTAAGTGTGCCTAAGGCTGTTGGGGCAGTGTAGAATGTGTTGTAATGATGATGGGCAGGTGGTCTGATGACTTGTTTTTCTGTTCTCCATTGTGTATGTGTTGCTAGTGAGGGGGAACAGAACGTTATGTCTGGGGAGGAGTTTGAGTATCCTGCTTGATGTGGTATGTGTGTATGTTCTTCTGTATTGTTAAGAATGAAGAGGCTGTTTAGTTGTGTGGCTATGTTGGCGCCTCTGGTGTTGTTTTGGTTGTGCAGGTACCAACTAGTGTCTTTGGCGTTGAAGTCTCCTCCTAAGCATGGTAGTTTGCTTCTTTGGAGATACGTTAGTGCTTTAGTCTAGAAAAGCTTGCTGTCTTTAATGAAATCTAGAATTCGAAGAAATATCAGGAAGTTTTAGAAGAATATGTATTGCCTTCAGTTCGGAAGTTGCGAATGGGTCGCAATTGGGTACTGCGACAAGATAATGATCCAAAACATAAAAGTAAGAGCACCATGAAGTAGCTTCAACAAAACAATTTCAAGTTTCTCGAGTGTCCCAGTTAAAACTCAGATCTGAATTTGATCGAGAATTTATGGTTTGATTTGAAAAAAGGTGTCCGCAAGAGAAACCCTTCGAATCTGAATGAATTGCAACAACTTTCTTTAGAAGAATGGGCTAAAATTTGTCCTGAGGGATGTCGAAACTGTGTAGAAAAATACCCAAAACGAATCAGTGAAGTGTTTCAAGTAAAAGGTGGATACACAAAATATTAAATAATTTTGTAAATAAATGTATGAAATTATTTGATTTTATCTTTCTTTTTTCCCCTCAAATGCTTTGATGTTTTACATTATATGTTGGAGTTAAACTAATTTTTTTATTTGTTAAATATTTTGAAAGGAACGATAAACTTTTCATAACTATCCTAATGCATGGCACAATAGATAAGAACAAATATAACAAACATTTCTTTGTACAAATACTTATGAGCACCACTGTACATGTTTCGAGTACTAGTCTCTCGTGAGAAATTCGCCCATCATTTGCGCGTGATACTTCCGCAAGAATTCTTTCAATAAATGCAAAAACTACATGTACTAAAATGCATTGGCTCTGGTCATTACAGAATGTAAGAAAAACTCCCTTAAAATTTGACAAAGCCAACTTGTATAACAATATATCTTAAGTAGAAGGGTGTCAAGACGGCTTCACTGACCGAACGTATATGCTTAATAATAAAGCTTTCAGAATACGCAATGGACACTTTAATCCTTAAAATTAGGGAAATGGAGAAAAAGTTACTGTAATAAATTTGCTTAAATCGAAGAAAAGATAATCTTCACTTCAAAAACAAATGTGTATAATGATTGCAAATAACCAATGCTTTACAAATATTCAGTAATTAGAATGGTACACCTTTGCACTTTAATGGATTTTACTCTTGAACATGTATTTACTGGAAAAAAAAATCTTCAATTTGGAAAAAATTTGCACAATGGCTATAAATTACAAAAGCTTTCCAAATACGCAATAATTAGAATGGTAATTTCCAATTTAAGCTATTTTTCTTACGAGGGAAACGAAGACCTTCGGTTGGTGAAAAAATTAAATAAATAAATAAAAACCAGTGGACGAATAGGAAATTTAAAATTTTGGCTTACATAAATATCTTAAAACACACACAACTATATATATATATATGCATACACATTCATTAATATTATTCAAATATAATGCACATCGTATTCGTTTTGATTACCGATGAAAATTTTTGTTTCATAAAAATATGACTTAAATAATAACTTAAAATTCGTGATCTGACTTGGTCAGACATCAAGGGCTGATCTGGGCATTTCAGTAAGGGGGGGTCCACAGAAAAAAGGGCACACCTTAAAATAAAAAGGGCATAGTACTAAAAAATTTCTTAAAACAGTCTATCAATGAGTGAGTGTAAAATCAATTGTATTGTTTTATTAGATGAGTCTCATTCAAATATGATACAAAATAAAAATCTAATTTGGGTCCAACAATATTATCACAGAAAATTTTTCAAACAATTACGAATGTCTTACCAATTAAAAGAACTATGAAGATAAGATGAAGATAAAAATAGTGATATGACTGCACCAGTACTAAGGGCACCAATGAAAACAATTGCTTTACTTCTACTACTTTTCTTTCACCACCTTTCTCTACAAAAAAAAAAATGGTGTCAATAATCCAGCAGGGTTGAAAGCACCTTAAACAGAAAAAACAAACAACAACAACCTCTGAAAACCATTACAACTACAAATTTTGAAGTACAAAATGTATACGGATAAAGACTCAAAATAGAATTTGAATAAAATAAAATAACCACGACCTATTCACAAAAACCAAAATTTGTTTTCAGAGGCATACACAGCATTCAAATAGAGCACTCACACTTGAAAAAAGAGCACTTGCGAGAAATTGAGGGGGTCCAGATGACGCCGACCCCCAGCCCCCCTAGATCCATCCGCCCTTGGACATAGTGGTAACTGACATATAGTGACAGCGATAATAAAAAAAGATAATATTGTCCTAAATCTATTTATTTAACTCTTACACTATATATGAGATGGTGAACAACCGATTTCATTTTAAGTCCATCTATACTTCAAATATTTGAACCTACCAAACTTTAAAAACAGAAGGGGGGGGGGGACAAAAAAACTTTCAGTTCCATAAAGTTCTAGAATATGCACTGCAGAATTTGATTTTTAAGTAGTGAGCACAATCATACAAACCCAATGAGGTATACGGCTGGATTTAAAACTTATGTTATGGTTAAACAAGGTGCATTGCTACCCTAAATTCTATTTTTTTTATTTCCTAACTATTCTAGATTTCCCCCACAAAAAAATTTGATATTTGTGACTGTACAGTGTACACAGCTATGTACGAGATTTTCTCAAACTACTATAACATGAACTGTAATGATAGGCACTAATTAATTATCACAATCTATACTTCGAAGTGAATTTACAGCATGAAAACCGACAATTATTTCGCTAAAGCAAAATGGAAAGTAAGTTCTTTTTAAAATATTTTCCTTCATACCACTACCAGACATGGGGTAATAGTAATAGGTAATAGTAATAGACTATTACAGGATTTTTCAAGTAATAGTAATAGATCATAATTTTTTGGCTGTAATAGTAATAGAAGGCAATAGACATGGGGTCATTATCATTGTAATGGTAATTAATTATAATTAATTACAAATCTCTTGTAATGATAATGAAGGAAATTTCGAGGCAATAATGGTAATCAAAGGTCTGTAATGAATCATTACATTTTCATTACAGTGTAATTTCAATATATATATATATATATATATATGCGGCTTCTGATTCCTCCCAGTCCCAGCCAGCACCAAAGCGGTGCAAGTTGTTCAATTTTATGGCTGCTCCAGCTCCCTCTACAGCTTCTCAGAACCTTATTGTCAGCCAGGTGGACAGCTATCTTGACCAGCCCTGCATTGATGAGGACTGCAATCCCATGAATCATGGTGGAGGGACAATGCACATCTGTATCCTGATGTGTCTGTTCTTGCTGCCAAGCATCTTTGCATCCCTGCCTCCAGTGCACCGGTGGAGCGCTTATTCAGTATTGTAATGATCATTACAATGATAATGAACGGCTTGTAATGATAATGTAATGATGATGAAACAAAAATGCTGTAATGGTAATGATAATGAAAAATTTCTGGTAATGATGATGATAAACCTTGTAATGACCCCATGTCTGGAAGGCAAAGTAATAGATAATAGTCTATTACTTTTCTATTACAGTGGCAATGGACATATTGTGTGAACAAAACTGAAAAATGAACTAAATCTATTCTAAACTAAAATAAACATGTATGTGAACTAATATTGTGGCAAATTTTTCCTTCAATAAGTAAAATTTATCAAGACCTAGTCTCTAAAATTGTAATGATTTATTTGAAACAAATATTTGTTATTTGGCTGCCTCTCAGCGTCATCCTGGATCCATGAGTGCAGAGCCCTCTGCCTTTAAGCCTCAGCCTGGATCCATGAGTGCAGAGCCCTCTGCTTCTCAGTCTTATCCTGGATCCCTGAATCCAGACACTGCTACATCGCCAGCTCAATACCATTTCACACAGGGTACCCCCCCCCCCCCCCCCCAAGGGGCCTTGGTGAATCGGGATGCTGGGAATGCAGTCGGTAAATACCAAACTCTAGATGCTAATGTGTTTTTATGTTTCCTGGATGCCTCTAAAGCATTTGATCGTGTTAATCATGACAAATTATTCATGAAACTTGTAAATCGTAATGTACCTGGTTACTTAGTCCGTATATTAATATTCTGGTATAATCACCAGACAATAATTGTAAGATGGAGTGGGGTTAATTCAGAGCCATTCTGTGACCAATGGTGTCAGGCAGGGAGGGATACTATCCCCCTACTTATTCAATGTTTATATGGATAATCGATAATCTATCTGTTGTGCTGAACACCTGTAAAATAGGCTGCTATATTGGTACAATGATTGTTAATCATCTGATGTATGCAGATGATCTAGTTCCTATTTCTCCATCTGTAAAAGGGCACACTTTTGAAGGTGTGTGAAAGGTATGGGAAGGATAACGACATAAAATAAAATCCTGATAAAAGTCCCGTTATAATTATGAGGACCAAGGCCTACAAGTATGTAAAATTTCCTGAATTTCAATTGAATGGTATGGTGCTGTCAGAAGTAACTCAGACTAAGTATCTTGGCCACATACTAACGGATAGTCTTTCAGATGACTGTGATATTCTAAGGCGATGTAGACAATTATATGCTCAGGGAAATACTTTGGTTAGAAAATTTCATATGTGTACATTAGATGTAAAGCTGATTTTGTTCAAAACTTTTTGTACTCCAATGTATACAGCTCATTTGTGGTGGAACTACAGGATGTGTAATTTGAGGAAATTATATGTTGCATATAATAATATTTTTAGGAGTTTATTAAGGACTCCAAGATTTGTAAATTGTGCTCCTTCTAGTGTCAGTATGCTGTTTGTAGTCAATAAGGTGCCTAACTGTGCCAGTGTCATTCGCAATTTTGTATTTAGATTTATCACTAGGCTTGGTAAGTCAGTCAATGAGTCAGTCAATAAGATAATATAAGCCATGGTTAGTGGACTGGTCTCCGATATATTTTAAAAATCTCAAATCTGGAAGCATTGGCGTAGGCAATTGTATGTTCATTATACACAGTGATTCATTGACCTACTTAGTGCTCCAGACAACTATCTTGTATAATATTTTTACCTGTTGAGTCTAATAAAGTGTTTGTTTGTTTGTTTAACATAATGTTTCTAATTGCATTTAAATAGACAAAGATCCTTTTCAAATGAGTGAAGTACCCCACATACAAAAGTAATAGTAATAGATGACCAAATAATAGTAACAGTAAGAGAAACCCAGTTATTGACCCCATGTCTGATCACTACTTAATTATTTATCATAAATACTCTCGTTTCGAAGTGATGTAATAATCTTGACCAGGCATGGGACAATTACTTTGTCAATGTAATTAATTACAATTACTTGACACTCAATTACAATTACTGTAGATGGTGAAATATTTAATTACAATTACTTAGAAAAGTAATTAATTACAATCACAAAGAATTGCATTTTTTCATAAATACACACTATCTGATTTATGCCATGCTTTTCTACCGAGGTATTTCAATTCCATTTTCAGTTTTGGCTATCATCTTGAATGAAAACTAGGTAATATTAGGTATAGGATGCAAATTATCGAAAGTCCATTTATCGATAAATGATTGAAAAAAATTCGGATTATCGATAATTATCGATAAATGTTCTAATTAAATTAGCTGTCTCATTAATAGAAGAAAAACGCAAAATTATAAGAACAGATTTTAATGAGATCATTCTACATTGTGACAGCCATAGTTATTTAAACAGATTTTAGTTTTTTATCCTTATTAAGGAAGTAACATTTCAAAAAGCATAAGGCATTAATAGTGACTGGAGAGAGACTGCATCGAATCTTCGTTATGAAAATTCCCGCTGAAGAAAATGCACGCTCTGCTTCACAGCTTGTAGGCTTGATGGTCCTTAATGCATCGTACAATCGATCTAGATTTTCGCTTCTCTTTTTCTTTACTTCGTACAATGCGAATTCACTGCCTGCATTGAACATAGAGGACTTACTTAAGGACTCGGAAGTTTTCGATTCCAATTTGCAAGAGAAAATTTGTTCATTTAGCGCAAACTTAAAAAATCAGGAAGTGATCTGAAATTATCGATAAATCTGCTCGATAATTATACGATAGTTGACTTTCATTTATCGATAAATTATCGATAATATTTTATCGATTGCAACCCCTAATATTAGGTCAATAAAATGTACTCTTTTCTCAACATTTTTCATCAGACAGTTCTTGCTATGGACAATTGGACATATGTGATATAGTCTAATAAAACCAAAGATAAGGCACTGAAAAAATAATAATATAAGACAAAAGAACTGACATTTATTTCATGAAAATAATAAGGGCAAAAAACTAGCACTTTAGTTAAGGACATCTGAAATAAATGGAACATTTTATTTCAAATAAAGAATGACATCAATAGAAAACTCCATGAGACATGATGAGCGAGTAGTTTAAACAATAAGTAGGACTCATTAACTTTAATATTCATCAGTCTTTCAAATGTACCGTCAGTCATTCTGCCTCGGTCTGGCCTGAAAATTTTACCCACAATATTAAACACGTGCTCCACAGGGGAAGAAGCAGCAGGAATGCCATGGTACTGCTAAGCAAGAGCAGCAAGACAATGTAATTGAAAGTAATTGACTGTAATTGTATCAATTACCTTAGTCTCCCAATGTAGTTAATTACAATTACTTACCAATTACATGAAAAACATAATTAATTACAATCACTTACACATTACAATTACCCCATGCCTGATCTTCACTACTTAATGGGTCGGGGCTTATTTGACACCAATTTGGTTTAAATGACTAAATAGTCTTCAGAGTGTGCAAACTCCAAGCGAACAAGGTATTTCGTTCTCCAAAGATAACTTACAATGAATGTGGTAATAAATTTTTAATCTTCTAGGTCCTCAACCCCCAAATATATACAGTATATACACACACACACACATATATATATATACACACACACAGGGTGTTTCAGGAGGAAAGGTCAATACTTCGAGAGGTGATAGTATCGGTCATTGTGAGAAAAAAGTTCATATGAACATGTGTCTAATTCTGAATGGTTACGGAGATAGAGCTGTTTGAATCTGATGCGCGCGCAGCTCTTCATCCCCCTTCCCTCCCCTATAACCTTGAACCATGTAAGCTGTAATGTAAACATGTAACATAAGCCAATCGACAGCTGACTGTTGTGAGTGACATTGTTTGGTGTTTGAAGCAGTGTTAAGAATGCCACACACCTTCACACACGCCGAATATGCAGATATGGTGTATGTCTACGGTTTTTGCGATAGAAGTGCAACAGCTGCTGTTGCAGAATAACGTCAACGGTTTCCGAACCGCAGAATTTCGGATCGAAGTGTGTTTACCAGGGTTCTCAACACATTGCGTGAGATTGGTACACTTCCCAGCGCTCATGTTTCATCTGAACGTGAAGGTCAACAAGATGTGGAAAACATTCTTCAGTTGTTAGAGTGTAGTCCTACTACAAGCTTACGAAGAATTTCTACACGTCTCGGTGTACCACACACAAGAGTATGGTGAACATTACGTGAGGAAGGCTTGCATCCATATCATGTACAGCGTGTACAACACCTTCAACCAGGAGACGCTGCCATGCGACTGGAATTTTGTCATTGGGTAAATGCTAATCGCCGATTGCTTCGATTAATACTGTTCACCGATGAAGCTACTTTCACCCGTGACAGTATCAACAACACTCGTAACTCTCATCGGTGGTCAGACGAAAATCCAAATGCCACTGTGGAAACAAATTTTCAAATTTTCAACACCGCTTCTCTGACAATGTGTGGTGCGGTATCATCGATGATCAGCTGATTGGCCCTGTTACTTTAGAGAATCGTCTTACAGGACAAAGTTACCTAGAATTTCTGCAAAATGAATTGCCAGGACTATTGGAGGATGTTCCTTTGGCTACACGCGCTGGTATGTACTTTCAGCATGACGGAGCTCCTCCACATTCTACCCGTCTGATGATGCAATACCTAAATCAAACTTTCCCTGGTCGATGGATCGGCCGCGGTGGTCCCACTCAATGGCCACCAAGGTCTCTAGACCTCTCTCCGTTAGATTATTGTTTGTGGGGGTGGATGAAAAGTAAAGTTTACAAAAGAAAGGTGGATACACGAGACGAATTGCTCGCACGCATTTTAGATGCTGCTGCCCGCATAAAGGAACGTCAAGATCAACTCAGACGAACAACACGCGATCTTCGCACACGAGTTGCAAAGTGCATCGAGGTTGACGGTGGGATTTTCGAAAACGTATTGTAAAATGTAACAAATTTGTCATTTATGTATCTGATACCATTCAAAATGCCAATGTTTAAACATTAAATGTTAGAAAGAGTAATTGGTTTCTCTTTCTTGATTACCATTAACAATGCTTTTGTATTTGTAGATTCAAACAGCTCTATCTCCGTAACCATTCAGAATTAGACGCATGGTCATATGAACTTTTTTCTCTCACAATGACCGATACTATCACCTCCCGAAGTATTGACCTTGCCTCCTGAACCACCATATTATATATATATATATATATATGTGGAAAATAAGACTTCTATTTGAAGTAGTGTTAACAAAGTATAAAAAAATCGAACGTGTTTTCTACATAAAAAAAAACCTATTAACAAGAAAGCAAATTCATTTCCAAATTCTAAAGCAGGCAAGTGCTCTGATGAAAGAAAGACTGTGCCTTTGGTTGGAAGCAAAATTTTGTTAGGAGAATTTGAAGTGATACATAACTGTTTTTCTTTCCCTCACTCAAATTATGGCACTGGAGCAAGAAATATTATACTAAAAATTAATAATAATTAATACCTACGACTTTGCTGATAAAAAACAACGCAAAAATGCATTTAATTTTCAACTAAACACAAATGAAGCTTTGGTTGGTAGGAGAAATTTTATTCCCTCGGTAAAGAATATGAATTGAAAGAACTCAAAAACAGTGATAAGAAAACCTGAAGGGCTTCTATAAAACTACCGGTAAGTCTCTTAAGAAGCGCAAAACGCAAAATCCAATGAAGAAAGCGTTTAGTGTGAACTGAGGAAGTGTCCAAATGCACCCTGAAGATGATGTCCATCAACATTTCGATATATGTATACAAAACTATATAGAAGCGTCGATCGCTTATCAAATTAAAATCAGACACCTAACACGCCCAAGGAAATATAAAATACTTATTATTTACAGTTCTTTGCCTTCTGAGTTGGCTTTTTTCGTAGTTCAATTTCAAACCAATAAAATTAGGAAACGCTGGCCCACGTTCATTAATGTAGTATACTCTTATCATTCAATACACGTCCACCACTTGGGGTTCAAAATTAGTAGTAATAATAATAATAATTCAAGAATAATACTAATTTTCACTTTATTTGTTAAACTGTAGTAGTAATTCGGGGAAACTGCTTCAATTTCCCATGAGCAAGTCTAACTTCAAATACAGCATCAATGAATAAAGTCAGATTAAAGATTAACACCGTGAATCTCGTTACAATGAAACAAGTATCATCCTTCGAGCTTTGATGAACTTACAGTTAGTGATTGTGAGATCATAATTTATAATTTCAAAGAAGAGGAAAAATCACGAGTAAACAACCAACTGATTACGAGTCAACTTGTTAGTAGTAATTTGTCTTAATTTCCATTTACGGAAAGCTGAAATACAAATGAAGTCGCTACTGAATCTAACTAGGATACTCAACAATATCTCAATGGTTGGCCTATTTGAAGAAGCCATTTTTGGCTCCAAACCAATGGTTCAAGCAAACAAATAATTCCTACAGCAACCTGGCTTCAGAAAATAATAAATCGAACCACATTTTGGCGATTCCTTAAACATATAAAACAAGAAATATGTCCGAACGACATCAATGTTTTTGTATATAATTTGTGACCATGACCTTCGGTGCAAGATCCTAATTCTTGTTCAAAGCACATCGTCTTGTGATGATACGAAAATGTACGGAGTTTCATCAATTTATGTTCAGTGATTCAAAAGTTATGACGTCGACCTCCATTTGAGCTGTGACCTTTATTTGTGACCTTGACCTTCGCTGCAACGACCCGATTCTTCCCAGCGAGACATCGTCTGGTGATGGCACATGCATGCATGAAGTTTCATCAACTTAACGTTCAAAAGTTACGGCGCCAGGCACGAGAGAGCTCCATTTGACCCTTAACCTCTATTTGTGACCTTGATATTTGATGTAGGGATCTGGTTCTTCCTCATGACACATCGTATTGTGATGATCTATACTCGTGAGAAGTTTCAGCAATTTATATTGAGTGGTTCAAAAATTATAGCGCGGATACGAAAGTGTGATGAACGAGTCCAATCCAGTATGCCCCTCCAAATTTATATGGTTGGGGACATAATGAAGATCATACATAGATAACGCCAAATACTGAGTCATATGATACTCCACTCAATAGCAAGACTTATAAAGCAGCTGAATCTGCCTCTCTGAAACCAACATCACCAAACAAAAACTGTGGGATACAAACCATTGCTGAAAACCACAAAATAATAAATACCTAAACAAATCTAATCTGATCGTGTCTCTAACAAGAAGGGGGTTAGCCCCCTTTCTTGACCCCAATACAATAATTTTGTTGACGATTTCCCTTTTCTTTCAAAATGTATGGTTTCCAAATTAAAAGTATAAACATAAGTGCCGATGAAGTAACGACTGGTCACGCACTACCATGGTCGAGACAATTATCAAGACAAAGAATACGTGTGTGTGTGGTGTGTGTGTGTGTGTGTGTGTGTGTAAAGGATGATGTTTTGATTGGATGAAAAACGGTCAGTTATACATATTTTAGTTCTAGTGTCATCCCTATCTTTGGTGCAGAAAAACATTCCATAACGGCTTCAACTCAAACGGGGGCTGCATGGGCGGAACACAATGAGCAAATCCTCTTAATAACCCCACCTGCCTTCTTCTCACAAAGTAAGTATGTATCACAACCAGAGCTGGGCAATAAATACATTGAATGTATTTAAATACTAAATATTAAATACATGGGAGAAATGTATTTAAATACTAAATACTAAATACATTTTACGAATGTATTTAGATACTAAATACAAAATACATCAATTGTATTTAAATACATTTGTAAATACATTTTAAATACATACAAATTTTTAACATATGCATTCACTAATTCACTAAGCCATGACACGCACACGATAAAGAAATCAACCGCTTTTGACTAAGAGTGGCACACAACTGATTGAACTGACACGTTGAAACATGAACCATGCTGTACTACACTGTCGACGCGTCGTACTGTGCTAGTACAGAACGTGTATTAAACCAGTAAAAGTATTTACATTTTTATTTTGAGTATTTAATACATTGTATTTAAATACTCATTAAAGTATTTAAATACTGTATTTAAATACATGAAAAACAATGTATTTATAAATACAGTTCTAAATACACAAATGTATTTAAATACAAATGTATTTAAATACTGCCCAGCTCTGATCACAACCCTGATTAGGTACACACAGCGTAAAAAAAAACTATGGTTAAAAAAGCCAACAAAACTGGTTTAAATATAGACAAAAAAACAACCAAAAACCCCCAAAAAATGTTTCTTGATTTTGATTTTTAATACCGTTATCATCAATATTCAATTATTAGACCAATTATAGCTATTGGACTGGAAAACAACATGAAACATTTCTTAATTAAAAAATTATTTTTCTTTACTTTGTTTATAAAATTATGTAAAAATATTCTTTTACATAAATGAAGAGTAAAAAATAAATAAATAATCAAGCAGTTCTCAAGCTACTTTCATAATAATATATGATACTTACAACCTACTAAACAGATTGACTTGGCGAGGCTTCACTGGCCACAAACTTAACCTTAGAGTATCACAGTACGACTAGAGAGAATCTAGAAAAAAGGTTTTCTTTGCGCTAATAAAATAATAGCTACTGAGATACATATAAGCCAAACTTTATCACGATGAAAAGTTAACTCATAATTTCAAACATAAAATACTTCTTTTACGTTTAGCTTATTCGTTTTTCAAACCTCCATAACTAAAGTTTATTAAATTTTAATCATCTTTGATATTCATTGTTTGGTTCAGTACTTCATACAGGAGCACACGCTGTCCTGCTTCATGCGCACCAAGCCTATTTTGGATATCAGAGTGTACTGATCCGAGTGAGGAAAAAATCCTTTCTACCCACGCAGTTGCCGTAGAAACTGCTTCACGTGATCTTGATTTTATCGTTCATTTTTCTTCGTAGCGATTGTGGCACCATTTCACGTGGAGTCACATCTGTTAGTGCATTCTAACTGAACAAATATGACTTATCAAAAGTGCGACAATATTGGCAAAATATTTGGAAAATTTTCATACGCTAATTTTTTCACAGCAGCACCTTCCTCTTCTTGAGAAAGCTTCATGTGAAGAAAGCGACTATCATGTATGTAAGCTAAGAAATGGTCATCATAAATAGTTTTTTCATTTATCTGGTTCACTAACTTAAAATGATCTGTTGGGAGGAATGCTAAGTGACATTTTAGTTGTTGCCAGATTTCAACCGATGCACTCATTTTTGTACTGTTCATTGGCAACCTGTCTACGTAGTGCTATTCAAATTGGCTTAAAAATATTAGTAATTCCTCCGCATTTTGTTTCAGATTAATGTCGCTCACTTTACTTGAAATAACATAAACCATAACCCGAGTGCGTTGGTGACAAACACGTTAAAATATGCGAGATTTGCAGACACGCATCTAGGCATGTTGCAAGCGTGTTCCATCGTGTTTCTACTGATAATCAAAGCTGGGCACAAACCGTTAATCCGTTAATCGTTAATTAACGAAGTTAACTTTTTCGTTAACGATTTAACTTTTAAGTTAACTTTGAAAATCATTATCGGACTAATTAACTTCCGTTAACTCAAGTCCGTTAACCCAAAAAATTCATAAATAAACGTTTAAAAGTTTCTATTATTTTCAGTGCTGAGCAGGTGCGCAATTAATCCGCCTTGGTCGACGCACTTTTGGCAGGCATCGACAAAAGGTTTGGGCCCCTCCTGGAGGATGACGAATGCCAGCTGGCTGCTGCCTTCCATCCCAGGTTTCGCCTCATCTGGTTGGACAAGTATGACAACACCAAGGTCGCCAGGGTGAGGAAAAGCATGGAGGGTACAGTCGAGGAGGCCATGAAGCAGCAGTCCAACGAAGTGGGCAGCAACAGTGGAGGCAGCAACAACGAGGAAGAGGAGGATGACTTCTTCAGTGCTGTCATCCAGACAAAAGAGAGCAGCAGAAGTCACAGGTCACTCAAGGGCAAGGCCCAGAACTTGGTCAAGACCTGGTTGGAGACCAACTCCAAGGACTTGCTGACAGATGCTGCCTTCTTGGGTGAGCAAGTGTTGGTGGACTTGTTCATCAAGTTCAACACAGCCATCCCCTCCAGTGCTGCAGTGGAGCGTTTGTTCTCTATGGGCAAGGACATCCTGAGGGCCAAGAGATCATCCCTGTCTGATGAAAACTTTGATATGCTAATTTTCATGAAGGGCAACATGCATCTCATGGACAAAATGGAGAACGAGAAGAGGAGGGAAAATTAAATTATATATATCGGGTGGCCCAAAAAAAATGGCACCAATTTTGAGAAGTGATATCTCAATAACCCTTGCAGCTAGGGACTTTAAAAAACAACTAAATGAAAGATAATTCTTTTCTCTTTAAATACTTATTCTATGGCTTGATGGTTATAAGCCCATATAATGCCCGAAATTGGCTTCCAAAAAAATATATAAAAAAAAAAGTTGCGCATTTATATTTATTCCTTGATCCTAATTTTAAATGAAATTTTTCTATTCCAGACCCCTCAAGATGGGATTGAGAGAATCTGATAAGAACATTATACAAGCACTACGTGAAGAAAAAGGATATTCATTAAACATAATCCTTTACGAATTTCCAAATAGAAATTGGAAAAAAAGAACTGTGGCACATTTTTTACAAAAACTTAAAGAAACCGGCAGCAGTCAACGGCGTCCGGGAAGTGGTCGACCAGAAACTATTAGAACGCCAGAAAACATTGAAAAAGTAAATGAAATGGTTTTAAGTCAAGAGGAACAACCGGGAACAAGTAAAAGTGAACGTGAAGTTGCGAAAGAAACCGGGATTTCACGTTCATCAGTACAGCGAATTATTCGCTGTACTGATGAACGTGAAATCCCTGTTTCTTTCGCAACTTCACGTTCACTTTTACTTGTTCCCGGTTGTTCCTCTTGACTTAAAACCATTTCATTTACTTTTTCAATGTTTTCTGGCGTTCTAGTAGTTTCTGGTCGACCACTTCCCGGACGCCGTTGACTGCTGCCGGTTTCTTTAAGTTTTTGTAAAAAATGTGCCACAGTTCTTTTTTTCCAATTTCTATTTGGAAATTCGTAAAGGATTATGTTTAATGAATATCCTTTTTCTTCACGTAGTGCTTGTATAATGTTCTTATCAGATTCTCTCAATCCCATCTTGAGGGGTCTGGAATAGAAAAATTTCATTTAAAATTAGGATCAAGGAATAAATATAAATGCGCAACTTTTTTTTTTATATATTTTTTTGGAAGCCAATTTCGGGCATTATATGGGCTTATAACCATCAAGCCATAGAATAAGTATTTAAAGAGAAAAGAATTATCTTTCATTTGGTTGTTTTTTTAAGTCCCTAGCTGCAATGGTTATTGAGATATCACTTCTCAAAATTGGTGCCATTTTTTTTGGGCCACCCGGTATATTGTTTTTCATTTTTTATAATAAAAGTTAACGTTAACGGTTTATCGGTAACTTCCGTTACATGTTCAACGAATTAACGAATTAACGGATTAACGGTTAACGAAGTTAACTTTTTGGTTAACGGATTAGCGGTTAACGGTGCCCACCACTGCTGATAATATTAGCTTCTTTATATATTTGGCAGCTTGAAGGTAGGGTTTTCTGACATATTTAAATCTGAACAATGCGAGATATGATGTTTCGTATATTTAAATCCTTCTAATAAATTCTGGAGAAAAAATCTTGGTTTTAACCAAATCACCGTAGGTATATAGGATATCACTGCGTGACAAAAACTCCCGTACAGGTAAAGAATTATAGCCACTTTAAATGATTATAACTGGAACGCATTAAAATCAAATTTCACTCGTGGCCATTTACGACACCTACAAGATACATGAAATACATCAAACAATCAAGTAATCTCATTCAGACTGACTGTTCACTATTTGTATTCCTTCGTATTATTTTTCTATATTTTTTTTATTACACATTATGGGCCAAAACTATTTTTCTTTTATTTGCTATTTCTCGGTATATTCCACTTCGGAGAGACTTTAAATAAACATGAAATACTTATCTGATACGCAAAAATTTAAATTAAAAAAATTAAACATTAATATTTCAAAATTTCACTTTTAATTCTAACCTAAATTGTAGTATTAAAATAAAATGTGTACCAAAAAAAGGGACGCTGGTCGGCGTTAACGGGTATTAAGCATCATTTATTTTCTACAAAATATACAATAAATCATTTAATTTAAAATCGTGTAACATTTTGTAAACTTTATAGTGTATTTATTAAAAGGTTAAACAACCCAATCATTTAAGAAAAAAAATGTATTTATTATTATTATTGCTATTACTCGTCACTTTCATTATTTGTACGTAATAAGCTAAATAAATGCCATTAATTTTGCCTAAAAAATCTCCATACTTCCAAGGGCATATTCAGATGAGAGTATCGTGAATATATTAATGCCATAACAAATACTAAAAATTGTAAAACTCTCTCACTTGTATTCTTTTCTGAATAAAAGTTTGAATTTCAAATTGCTAAGCGCTGATTAACGATGCATCGGCTGATAACGTGATTGTATACACTATTTTAAGCTAAATGCAACATAATCATATAATCTGTGTACATTACTTACATACGCGATAGCCTTTGATATTGGCAGAGGTTTTATGCTAAAAAATCCCTCTTAATTTCGACCAAAAAAATAGGATCACCCGAAGATCAGGGCCCCCAGACTTCTTTAGTTAGCTTCATAAGGCTAACTAACGAAAATATCACGACCTAACCTAACCAATCGTTAGGTGAACTTACGCCCTTGACGATTGGTTAGGTTAGATCGTGATATTTTCGTTAGTTAGCCTTATAAAGCTAACTAAAGGAGGTTGGGGGCCCTGATCTTCAGGTGATCCAAAAAATATGTTTGCACGTTAGACAGACAGACAGACAGTACCGTGTTCAAAATTATCAGGCCAGTTTTGTTGAAATTGAACTAAAGAGATGTTACTCAAAATAAATTTGATTCAGACTGAACACAAATTATGGTATATTTACTTCAAAGTAATCATTCTCAAATTTCATACGTGAAAACAAATGGTCAAGAAGGCAAGTGGCCCGCAAATTTTATCCCGCTTCATTCATACCCTACAACCGCGCATTGGTGATTTAGTTTTTGAAAAAAAAAGTTTGTAAAAAATATTCCTACCTATTGGGGGATACTGTATCCCAATTTAATCACTCCCCAACTATGATAGAACTATTTCTTTTGCAAGATCAAGATTTTCGAAGATGTTTGTACTCGATGGAATAGCTCGTTTTATCTACCAGAAAAAATACAAGGAAAGAAAGTAGCTATTGCTGCATATACCAAAGATTATTCAGTTGTCGAGTTTACTCGCTATCAATGGAATATCGTTTTGAGTAACTTGTACAACTACTGCAACCTTTTGAAGGGAACTGCGTACAATTTAACAAAAGCGAAGCGAAGCAATCTATCAATATCCCAACAATTCAAATTCTTAAAACTGTTTCTTTCATAGGTTTCAAATAGTGGGCAGTTTATCGGTATATTAACCACTGTGGAAGAAATGTGCAATTCATTTAATAGGAGGTCCGGTAGTTATCTACGTAATAAAACTATGCGCATCTCAACATTCTTGGACATGAGGTACGAAAACAAATTCATGGAAGTAGATAAGAAAAAAATACGAACCGGACAACTGATGGAGCAGAAAAGGTACTTCAACGGAAGATGCGAACAATTAGGAAAAATATAAAGTGGTTGGATTTGCATTCGTAATTGTTATAAAGAAATACTACATTCAGCTATGGAAGCACCGTCGTCCATCTCGTGGTAAAAGAAAGCGTACAAAACAAAGGAACTGTAGACGCAGTATAGAGTTTCCTAAAACATTAAGAACATCTTCGTAAAAGGAGAAACCTGACAATAATGTTACTCCGTCTCTAAACAAAAGAGAATACGATGTTACGGTGAAGAAATAACGAGAAATATTATAATATTTTAAGTGAATTAACTTTAAAACATCTCATCTAAACAAAGTGAAACGCTTTTCAACCCAAACATCTACGAGCCAACAACGAAATAAATATTGCCTAGATAATGGGTAGTAGAAATTAGTGTTCCTTCGTTATATTCTAAAAGTGGTTTAGAAAAACAAAATTATCCGGTAGTAAAGGTTTAAAATTCGATATATTACGAATTAATTTTAGGTTATTCGTAAATATATCTTTATTTTGGCATCAAACTTAAAACTTTCTGAAATAAATGATTGCAAAATTTGCTGAATGATTTTCAATAAATCCTGCGTTATCAAACGTAACTTTTATTATATCCTATAAATAAAGATTAGAAGAACAATTCGGTTTATAATTAGATATTTTAGGGGGGGGGGGGGAGGACAAAATTGGAAGTTTGATTAAGTAAACCTAAATATAATATTGAAGCGGTTATCCCATATTCTATACATAATCATTTCTCAATTTTGGCCAGTGTCAAATAATGAAGAAAAAAATTATCTAATAATCGCCGCCAATTACTTGCTCAGAATACAGATTACCGATTCATCGGCAAAATCGCCGATTAAGCAGAGGCATCGGTTCATTCTTTATATATATATATATATATATATATATATAATATATATATATATATATATATGGATTGAATTTCACATTCAAACACATAAAATTAATGAATGATGCAAACCCACAAAGAAGGAAAAAATTATTCCAAGGCCTTTCGTGTATTCAGCAGTACACCTTGTCAGGGGGAGGTGTACTGCTGAATACACGAAAGGCTTTGGATAATTTTTTTCTTCTAGGTTTGCATCATATATATATATATATGAAAATTATTTCACGAAAGTAACACGTGAATAATATATACGATGAAAATAACCACGAACGAAAAAGGAAAGAGAGAATGGTGCTCAAGCGCTTTCGTCTAATGACATCCTCAGGAACACTGAAATAAATAACAAGTTCGAGACTATATATAGGTCACAAAAAATATCAGTAAAAATAGCCCTACCAATAATTCAGGCATTATCTATAAAATTGGTTGTAAACAATGTGATTCCTTTTACATTGGACAGACGGGAAAGGATTTGCACACTCGTGTAAAACAGCATCAATATTCCGTTAGAACGGGACAGTCGTCTAGTGCTCTTTTCGTCCATTTGTCAGAGTGATCCCACTGTATTGATTGGAATAATGCTTCAATTTTGTTTCACTCAAGCAACATTGTTAATAGAAATATTCTCGAGTCTGCCATTATTTAACTTACAAATAATTTTAACATTAGCCAGGGCCTTTTTTCGCTTGATTCTGTTGTTTTGAATTCGTTCAGAACAGATTTAGACAAGAGGGATAAAGTGCTAAAATTCTGGTAGCTTTTCCTTATAGATTTGTATGCTACTCCTACAATTTCTATTTTCCTATTTTTTTTTGTGACCTATATATATAGTCTCGAACTTGTTATTTATTTCAGTGTTCCTGAGGATGTCATTAGACGAAAGCGCTTGAGCACCATTCTCTGTTTCCTTTTTCGTTCATGGTTATTTTCATCGTGTATATATTATTCCCATTCAGGGTGATATATTCAGTTAATATGAAGGCATTGGACATGTTCCATCCTTTCGCTTTGTACGAGAAACCAAGGAAAACCCGATTTCAATATTCACTTCAATCTTCAAAATATGATCGAATAATTGAATGAGTTTTTGCCTCCTTACTAAGAGCCAGGATGAAGTGACAGAAGGGGAACTACAGATTAATATGGAATACGAACCACCACCCAAACGCTGAGAACGGTTACCTATCCAACTACTACTACCCACACCCAACGTTGCTAAGTTTGCTGATCTTACGGGAAGCGGTCAAACGACGTGGACGCAACGAAGTCCTCGAGGAACTTATTACGTAATTTCAAATACAATTTCGTATGGAACGTAACATATGGAGCGATGTCGTCACCCGTGAACTCCATAGCCAGTGATGCGACCCGAGATCCTGCATGGGACCGGTCCAGAATCAAAGTATGCTTATTTCACACAATAAAGTGAGAATTTTGTATCAGAAATGCGTCATTTGAAGGTTATTCGTATTACATATTTAAGCGAACAAGTAGTTTTGGTTAGAATTCACACTAAACACTCGCAAAAAATTTAAAAATAACACAGGCCTGCGATGGTTTTATTGTCCGAAATATTTTCTCACTTGCATACTAGTAATTTTTGCACGCTGATTCCGAAAATAATATTAATTTTTCGCCATCACGTACAGATTTTTCACAAAATGTCACATTTCATATGTAAGTAATTTTCATTAAAATTGACTCGATTAAATTTTCATTGATTAAAAACTATTGCATATAAATGCTTCCAGATCAGAAGTGACGTCATAGCGTCTTCTAGAACATTCGAGAAATGCACCCCTAGTATATGTGATTGACAAGCGCGGTGACTATATTTCTTTTTTGAAATTTTTTTATTTGTCGCTATAGCAACCAGAGGGTGTGTAAATAGCCCAAACATTTTCTGTTATATTTGTGGAAAATTTACTGTGAAAAAAACAAAGGCGAGATAAGCACACCGGACAAAAAATTAGTCACCCCTCTCAGAATGTACCTAATAACGTGTGACGGCGCCTCTGGCCTTGATAACCGCACGAATCCGGCGAGGCAGAGACTCTACGAGGTTGTGCATGTACTGAACATCGATTTGCTGCCACTCGTTCATCAGCCGGTCCCGAAGTTCCGCCAGAGTCCTGCGCTTCACTTTCTGTCCAGCCTGAACACCTTCGACGCATTCAGGATTAAAGGCTTCATTGGACCTGCGATGTACTCGTCGCCTCCCATCATTGGAGAACAAACAAAAACGGGACTCATTGGACCAAATTACACGTTTCCAATCTGCCGCAGTCCAGTTTTTGTGCCTCTGAGCCCATTTATAACGTGCCAATTTGTGACTTGCTGTTAACAGCGGCCTCTTCCGTGGTACCCTGCTCCAGATGTCCATCGCATGCAGTTCTCGTCGCAATGTCCGTTCGGAAATTGGTCGCTGGAGAACCTCATTGGTTTCTTGGAGCAATTGTTCTCTGGTTTGAAAACGATTTGCAGTTACTAGACGAGAAACATGGCGGCGGCCCCTATTGTCGAGAATTGTTTTCCGGCCACAGTTACGCCGTCGATTGTCAGTTGATTGCGAACTACACCACTCTTTGTAAAACTCGCTGGACAGTACGCTTTGACACACCAACAAATTGGGCTACTTCAGACATTTTGTCCGTGGGCTCTGCCAAAACGATGGCTCCTTTTTGCCACTGAGTAACGTCTGCCTCACGACCCATTTTGCAGACTATATCCAACACACACTTTGTTCTTCACCACCTCACGAAACAGATCTGATCCTGTGTGCTACGTCACCGCTACTTGTCACTTACCAATGCTACATCAGCGCCCTCTGTGTGACCTTGAACTTCCTACTATCGGTGCTATTAGGGGTGACTAATTTTTTGTCCGGTGTGCTTATTACAGACTTCGTCAAGAAAGCATACTATGAGTACTTCGGAATGAAATTTGAGGATCAAGACAAATCATGGGCTCCACATAAAGTTTGCAGTATTTGTGTTGAACAACTTAGACTGTGGAGTAAAGTTAAAAAGGATTCTTTACCTTTTGGGATTCCAATGGTCTGGCGCGAGCCTAGAAATCGCAGCAATGACTGCTATTTTTGTTCATGTAACGTGCAAGGCTACAATACTAAAAATAAAAAGGAAATTTCTTATCCAAATTTTCAGTCTGCTATAAGACCTGTTGCTCATGGACCTGGTATACCTGTACCTACTAAACCAAATACTCTTGACATAATTTCATCTGAATCGGTATCTGATGACGATGGAAACGATGATATTGATTGTTTTCAAACCGAAACATCTGGTGAATCCCAATAGTTTACACAAAGTGAACTTAATGATTTGGTAAGAGATTTGTGTCTCCCGAAGGATTCTTCAGAGATTTTGGGATCCAGACTTCGTGCAAAGAACTTGCTTTCTCCCGGAATGTTATTTTACTAGTACAGAAATCGAGAAAAAGAATTCACCCAATATTTTTCTCAAGAAAATTTACTGGTATATTGCAACAATGTTTCGGAACTAATACTTAAGCTAGGCGATTCAGTCTATGACCCAAATGAGTGGAGACTTTTCATTGATTGCTCCAAAAGAAGTCGAAAAGACGTCCTCCTTCACAACGGTAACTTGTATGCATCCGTTCCTGTGGCTCATTCGGTCCACTTGAAGGAAACGCACGAAAATCTTGAGCTTCTTCTAGTTAAGGTTAAATACAAAGAACACGGTTGGCTACTTTGTGGAGACTTAAAAGTGATTTGTATGTTGTTAGGTCAACAACCAGGTTATACGAAGTTTCCATGTTTTTTGTGTGAATGGGATAGCTGAGCAAGAACTCAGCACTGGATAAAAAAGGAATGGTCACGCAGAGTCAACCTGACACCTGGTTCTAAAAACATTCAACGTGAAAGTTTGATTGACACGAAGAAAGTCCTTTTACCTCCGCTTCACATAAAATTAGGTTTGATGAAGCAATTTGTTAAGGCCTTGGACGAAGATGGAGATTATTTTAAGTATCTGTATGGTAAATTCCCAACTCTTTCGGAAGCAAAATTGAAAGAAGGAATTTTCGTTGGTCCCCAGATTAGAAAACTGATTTTGGATGAACACTTTGAAAGAACAATGAACAATCTTGAAAAAGAAGCGTGGATTGCTTTTAAGGATGTTATCAGCAAATTTTTGGGGAACAACAAGGACCCAAATTATCAAAACATTGTGAACAACATGCTAAATAAGGGAGCTATTGAAGAATAGGGACCCCAGCCTTCTTTAGTTAGCTTTATAAGGCTAACTAACGAAAATATCATGACCTAACCTAACCAATCCTCAATGGCGTACAGTTAACGTAACAATTGGTTAGGTTAGGTCGTGATATTTTCGTTAGTTAGCCTTATAAGCCTAACTAAAGAAGGCTGGGGTCCCTATTCTTCAATAGCTCCTAAATAAGTTCAGAGTTGGGTTGTAATAAGAGTTTAAAATTACATTTCTTACAGTTACACTTAGAGAATCTCGGAGCACTCAGCGAAGAACAAGGAGAACGGTTTCACCAAGACATCAAAGAAATGAGAAGAGATATCAGGGAAGGTGAAACATCAGCATGATGGCTGATTACTGCTGGATGTTGAAACGGGATACTCCACAATTATTACATAAAAGAAAAGGAACAGCGCGTACATTCGAGACTAAAAGGCATAGATCTCACAAGCACACTCAGGAAAAATAAAGATGAATATGTAATTAACGTTAATAGTCTTCTTTCTTTCTAAAGTTTGCATTTGTAATTAGTATAACAAAGCGAAATAGGTACCTAATGTAAATTGAAATAATATTTATTTATGTTGTTGTTTTTTCCCTTCCAGTTTGCAGAAAATCCTTACGTGATAGAAAAAAATAGACCTCATTCGAAATCAGCGTAGTTGAATTATATAAAATCAGTTATTAGTAAGAAAACAACTCTTACAAAGTTCTCATTCGCAGGCCTGTGTAATGGTCCGGACGGGTCCAGTTTTGTCATTACTTATAACCAAACTCGAACTTCCATACTTAAGAAGTAATCACTTAAACGACTCAACCACTGACGCCAACTGATATCCCTCGACCAAAACCTGTTGCCTTTGCATGAAAACCCTTAATCCGAAGTACGCCATTTTACTATTTTATTCTAGTTAACGTCAGATGAGACTCCCACCCTCTTCTCCCACCCTGGTGCTGCGTAACTATTTCACCGACTACTGAAAACGTACCCGCGTTTAAACGTAAGTTATCTACGTGGTTTATAGTTTTAAAATCAATCCGGAATGGAAACTACGTTCTTCCCCAAGTCCGATAGTTGATCCGGAAACCGTATAAACGATCAATCGTGCTTCCGCTGAAACAAAATTAAATGTGGACCGCCATTTGGCGAGATTTAGTGGCTGGATGGCGCGGATTAAAGTATAGGCGGGAAGCATGGACCGCAATAATGAACTCCGTGCCTACACGATATACGCAGTTTTTGAGGATTTAATTATATAACAACTTGGTTTTTTCAGCATAATCTTTGAAGCTCAAAATCCGAGTTAGTTAACTCGGGGTTAACTCTTTCACGACCAGCGGGACTTACAGTCCCACAGGAAATAATAATATATACAGGGTGTCCCATAAGTCCAGCATCATAGGAGAAATTCATATTTTTCTATTTCTACAAACCATAATTCATATTTTTCTCTTTCTACAAACCATAATTCATATTTTTCTCTTTCTACAGGCCATAATGTCTGCGAGCAAGGAAGAACGAATCCAGATAATTCTACTCATAGGAAATCGGAGTCAGAGAGAGGCCGCTGCTGAATTTAACAGACTGCATCCAGACCGCGAGCCAATAACACAGAGTTGTGTTAGCAGACTTGTTGCAAAGTTTAAGGAAACAGGATCCATAGAAGATAAACCACGCAGTGGACCTTCAAGGAGGTCCACTGACGATGATACAGCGACTGCTATCCTGGCTCATTTTAACAGAAGTCCCAATAAGTCTCTTCGGCGATTGTCCGTCGAGACAGGAGGAGTGTCGAAAAGTAGCATCCATCGCATTCTTCAGGCTCACAAATGGCATCCATATAAACTTCAGATCCTACAGAAATTAAGCGAAGATGATGATGATCCCGACCGGCGGATGGAATTTTGTGAATGGGCTACGAAACAATACATATTGAGCACGTTCTGTAAATAAAAGCTTTTGTTTTGCCTTTTTTTATTATTTTTCCTATGATGCCGGACTTATGGGACACCCTGTATATTGCACTACACGCAGCGTTTCTACAAATGTTTCTACACGTTTAGTTTAGTTGCCGGAAAAGGAACCCAAAATGCGCGCCATTTCAGTGATTAGATACTAAAATATTTAGTTTTGAATAACAATAAAACCTATACTTTTTGGTTTAAAGAAATATGTAGCCGTCGCCAAAGGGTTAAAAGCTAGTTAGCGCTCTCTCTCTCTCCCTCTCTCACTCACTGCTACACGCATATCGTTTTTACTTTTCTTTCAGATAGTTTTACCAACAGAAAAACTTAAGTAATTTTCACCGCATTTTCGCTCTGAGTAAAGTATAAATTGAGAAATAACCATCAACATTTAAGAACGAGTATTAATCAATTATTTCGTTAGTCTCGTTAAACCTAAATAAATAATAACGACGTTTTGGGGTTTTTAACTTTCTTCGTAGCATCTTACATTCTTAGAATGTCATTTGACGGGCGGGATCCGAACAGCATGTAGCTACATCATCCGAACGCGAAGGCAGAGACGTCAACCTTGAAGTATGAAAAATCCGCGAGATTTCTCAATGTGGCTGATTTTGATAACTGGAAACATATCCCACAAAAGGGAGTTTGAGACATTCTCACACGATTTTATTATTATTTAATAATAATGAGATCGTGAGATAGACTTAAAATCCGTGGGAGTCGACATGTCCGCGAAGGTCAGTCATCATTCAACTAATGATGTCGCTTAACCTCGCTAATCTAAAGGGGAAGCGGTGTCGCACGTGGCCTAGCTCTAACAGAATTAAGTAAAATGATTCATTTAGAATTTAACGGAATTACCATTTACTTAGTACAACATTAAAACCAATTTAACATCTTATTAACATTACTACTGTGACCGAATTATAAAAACTAAATGGTTGTTAAATTAAATATAACAAATTATTGTTCCGTAAATAAAGCCCATTTAAGAGTTTATTTGCCTAAAGTAACGAAGAACAAGTTTATAATTACTCCCCTTTTGAGGTAGTGGCACAAAATGTTGGTTACTTACTTTTTCAGCTCCATTACGAGAAATAGATTCGTTTACCCGAATGACGGCGCAAAGAGGATCAATATGACTACTTTTTTGATGGTATATGACGCAATGCTACCATCACTCGTTTTAGATTATATCTTTCGGGTGTTTAACAATTATTATTATTACTGTTATTATTATAAAACATTGATATTTCAACAGAATGATCCGTATTACGTACACGCGAGTCCTAGAAGGGGTAAACCGGGCTACAAGAAGACCAGCAAAATAATTTTCACTTCGGCCCATTAATCACCAATTACACGCAACATATATGAAGCATGCTAATTGCAAAGCAATGGTCCCCCACCAAAATAATAATAATAATAATAATAATAATAATAAATAATAATATTAATAATGTTTCAGCGAGGGAAATTCCCCTCAAGACGCTAAAAAAAGAAAATAAAGATGCGAATGCAACAATACAACAGATCCAGTAGAAAATTCCTTCCTGAATGCCCAAGTGTCTTCAACGCGCCGCTAAGAATTAATGGGTCTGTATACCCATTTCGTCAAGGAATTGATCGATCCAATTGATACTAGTTCTTACCCATGCCGCGAAATTTGTACTCTTCCCATTAATAACCCTTTATTTTAATACTCAAAATAGGCAAAATGGCGACATCCGAACCGCATCACGCATTTGCGAAATACATCCGAATTGCTTTAAGAAAATTACTTCACATCCAAAAATCGAACATGAACGAGTAAAAACACCACCAAAAAAGTTCAAAACGTTACTTTAAATTATTCCTTAGAAAAGAAAAAAAGATAATGTTAAAAATGAAGAGGAAATAATTGTCATTTGTAACAATATTTTTCCGCTTTTCAAAACAAGAGTAAAATACATTTTGAAATTCGAATTACGGAGAATATTTATCGGAACCGGATTTGGTTGTTGTTTTACTATTATTTTCTTATCAATTTAACAGTTCTGTTACTTTAAGGCCGGCCGCGCGTAGGATCGTCTCGCGACTTACGACTGACGACTCGGGTCGTGATGACTCTTGTCACGCGTGATTTTACGTTGATAAAATGGATGCCCGCACACTGCAGCGACCGCGACGCGGTCGCTGCAGTGTGCGGGGCTCCCATTTTGTCAATGTAAAATCACGCGCGACTCGTGAGACGATCCTGCGCGCGGTCGGTCTAACGGGTTTAATAGTCAATAAAACGATATCGTTATAAATCATTTTAAAATTTCCTGATGTAGTTCCCCGCTATTTTAACAGTATATAAAATTTGTTCAAATAATGATTGTGAACTAATATTGTGCAGTGACAGTAGTAGATCTTCCAATTTTAAATTGTTAATTTAAAAGCTAAAACTGTAAATTTTCAAATCACGGGTGTCACTGTTATTTTAATAGTAACAACGTTTCGCTTAAAGAACGACCGTAACCAGTATATTTAAGGTAATTATTAATTACCAATTTATTGACGTTAAATTTTCGTGTCGACAGGCTCATTGATATTTTAACAGCGAATGATCGTTCTTAAAGCGTCCGTATTTTGGGCGCGAACAGTAACATTTGAGCTGACGAATCAGTACTGTTAATTCAGAAAACACCTTGAAATATTTATACTACGACGTACCTGTTGTTTTAACGGACAATAACTGTTCTGAAAACGATGCCTGTATATTCCGTACTTACAGTACGAGTAGAATGGGAAAGTCATTACTGTTAATTTAGAGATTGCATTCAGCATTTTATAACTGAACCTATAATTAAATACTCTAAAATATTATTGTGCTGAAATATATACTCGAAAATCGAACTAAACGGTAATAAGCGCACAACGTAGTACAATCCGTGTAAAATTCACAATAGCAGCATTTATCTGAAATACTACGACTTTTAGACGGGTATACTATTTTATAAGGTACATTCAATACTATAATATTTAATCTTTAACGATCATAATTAAATATTTAAACAAGAACTATGTCAGAAATGACAACAATGTCCCCTTCCTCTATTTGTGGCCTTGCTCTGAGTCTTGCTCGCGACACATCGTCCTGTGATGATCAATGTGTGTGTGTGTGTGTGTGTGTGTGTGTGGTGTGAGTGTGGTGTGTGTGTGGTGTGTGTGGTGTGTGGTGTGTGTGTGGTGTGTGTGGTGTGTGTGGTGTGTGGTTTCATCAATTTTTGCAGAGTGGTTTAAAAATTATGGCGGAGACCTCCATTTGACCTTTGTAACTTTGTGACCCTGAGTCTCATGATGACCATTATGTGAAGTTTCATCAGTTTATGTGGAGCGGTTCAAGAGTTATGGCATGGACTTCCATTTGACCCTGACCTCTAATTGTGACCTTCAACTTCCACGCAAGGACCCAAGTCTCGCTCAAAACATCACCTTGTAATAATCCATATACGTATGGTTTCATCAATTTATGTCGAGTGGACATCCATTTGACATTGACCTCTATTTGTGATCCTGACATATGATATAGGGACCCCGAGTCTCGTGATGGTTCATATATATGCGAAGTTTCATCAATTTATACTGAACAGTTCGAACGTTAAAGCCTGAACACGAAAGTGTGACGAACAGACAGAGGGGGGACGGACGGACAAGTACAATCTAATATGGCCTTTCCAAATTTATTTGGTCAGAGACATAATAAAATGAATTAAAATTCACTATTGAAAATGGTATTTACATCCGAATAATTGAAAATAATTTCGGGAGTAAAATATCTACTCGCGGTACATCAGCGAGCGCACAGAGACTCGTGCATTCAATTTTCTATTAATATATCCGGTAATTTATCCGATTTTAGAACTATGATAAATACAGATTTGGAATTTGTCTTATTAATTCGAAGGCGAACAATACCTAAGAACCATTTTCTATCCAAATACTGTATCAACCGTGAATATTTTTTGTTTTTACAGCGACTGCGTAGCTGTCAAAATACGATTTAAGTCTCGTTCGAAATTACGGTACGATACTGTTTAAAGCTACAATACCTATTGTGTGTATGCGTGTGTGTGTGGGGAATGATATTAAAATAAGAGTACTACACTGTTACTTTAACAGTAACAGTAAAAGTAAATATTAATTTTACTGATATAGTTAAATAACAGCAATAAACCCGCATACTAATGATGTCTGTTCCATCGAATAAAGTACTAAAAATACAGATTTTTTTTTTACCTGTTTATCTGATACTATGGGAATATATATATATAATGTTAAAACCACTGTTAAATCTTTGCATTATGAAGGGCAATATAAAATAAACGAAATATTGTTCATCTTAATACAGGTATTATTATTATTAGTAGTATTAGTATTATTATTATTATTATTATTATTATTATTAGTAGTATTTAGAAACCAGTTTATCAAGAAAATAATTGGAGTTTGTTGTGGAATTCAAAAAATCTACTTTATTAGAGTAGATCGGTAGAGAATGAAGACTGCAGGCCCAGCAAGAACCACTAAGATTTCTTAATAGTAGATCTTTAACCTTGATCAGGAACCGTAGGGTTTGTTTGACTCCCAGTATTTTTTAAACAGTTGCCGCTAACTGATGAAGCAATGTGGCGACCTTCACTTCCACGTAATTCTACGTAACACTTTTATCCGTGATATGTCAAAATTTAAACAATGTTTCATTCATACGATCATTTTATTACAGACTTTTTTATAGCACATTTAAAATGTCAACTCATAATAATTCCTTAACAAACTTAAATCCATAAAGTCGATCTTTCGTCATCATTTACATCATAAAATATTATGGGTAGAAATCCTACAATAATTGGGTACGTCTCATTGTTACTAAAATTGAGTTAAATTTAGTAGTAAATTAACCATTTAATTTATCTTGGCTGATTAAGTGGGTTTAAATTTTAGTGAAGTTTTCAACTTTTTAATTTTGAATAAGATGTGTTTAAATTTAAGTTAAGTAAATATTATTTTCATAACTAACTAACTAACTAACTAACTAACTAACTAAACTAACTATATATATATGAGAAGATTTTAAACAGCAATTGACCAGCGAGGTACTCCAGGGAAGACGTTAGGCAACAGACAGGTTCTCCCTCCATTCCTCACGACACATACATGTATCTTACACAGTACACAATTGATTACGGTTCTTTCTTCCTCCTATAGGGAGGGGGCTTTTTTGCGGGCGTTCACCCGCATCTATATAATATGTATAATGTATATATCTCTCACAGACAAAGGTAAGGAAGCCACTTAAATCAATGTTCTGTTTTGTAATTTTAATGGACTAGAAAGCTGAAATTTGCTGAAAAAAGCGATTTCTGGCATATCTTCTTGTATTCAAGATTTTGTGTGGGTGTGTGTTTCGGGTCGTTGTATCAACTGAAATCAGGGTTGGCAAAAACCCAGCAAAAACCCAAAAACCCAACTGGTTTTTCGGTGGGTTTTTGCCAACCCTGACTGAAATAGCCAATGACCATAAAACAGTTGCAAAACATCGGGTAATAAAATTTCTTCTAAGATGGAGAAACACTGTATGGAGTTCATAATGCCTCTAACACGATGAATTGGACCTGGTCCTACAGCGAAACCCAAACCATGACTGCTCTTCCTCCTCCCTTCGCAGTCTTCACTATACATTCAGGAGAGTAATCTCCTCCAGGGGAATGGCGAATAACACCTGACATCATTTCCCAATCGATTAAATCTGGATTCGTCTGATCAAAAGGTCTCGGGGTCATCGCTCAAATGTCGTTTTTTTTCTTTGCTTTGATGCTCATGAAAGACGATCATAGCGACCTGCCTTCGAAATGGCTGGTTTGTGCGTTGCAATTCGGCCACGAAGGTTTTACTTCACCAATGTATACCTCATAGTAACCTACGCGAAGAGACAGAAATTTCGGTCAGTTCTAATTCTGGCCAGGATCTGAGTAAACGATTGTCGTCGATGTCGCCTCTTTCAGTCAACTTCTTGATAATGCTCGGCTTCGGAGATGTCCCAGTTCGGAATCTCAATGAATGGGTTCGGTAGTGCCGTTCTGAAAACCTTCAGTGGGAATATGTTAAGACATCTCTTCTTTGAAGAGAGAAATAATTTGGCAGCGGAGAGTCTCGGTCAACAAGATTTCATATATTTAAAAAAATGCGCTATAATTGCATACATTTGTTAAAAAAAAAAGTCAAGAAATACAGGGTACTTCAAAAAATGTTACCACTTATATGGCGCTAATACGTCATTACTTACCAACTGTAGCTTTTTTTTTTTTTTTATGTAAATATTTGTGTTTATTTGCTTGTTTTGTAATAATAATGTTTTTATCAGGGAATGTGTAAGTGATTAATAAGTGAACCCCATTCAATGGAAATGGCTACAAGGTTTACATTCGAGCAACGCAGTGTAAATCATTCGCACAATCCCTGAAAAAAACTACATTATGATTAAAAACAAGCAAATAAACACACAAATACAAAAAAAAAAAAACCCACACAAACTATAAGTGGTAAGTAATGACATATTAGCGCTATATAAGTGGTAAAAAATTTTGAAGCACCCTGTATAATAATATTTAATTTACACAAAATAATACACAAACGAAGCAGTAATCAATTAACTTCATAGATTGTTTTATTTTAGTTTATGCGTATATGAATTTGTAAATACTATATTTCTTTAAGTAGAATTCAAGTACGTAACATAATTAATTACCTTCGTAAGTAAGACGAGATTGATCACGTGAAATTTAAAATTTTTCTTCAGAGAGAACGTCTTTGGAAGTAAACCGAAAACTTAATTTAAAAAAATAAAGGTAAACTTGGTTTTAGTAAATTTTACAGTCTTTAACGTTATATACAAAACAATGTTTGGAGAATGTAATCCTTAATCATATATATATATATATATATATATATATATATATTAGGATGGCCCTTATTTTTCGAAATTGTAAATTTCACCGTCTCACCCCCTCAATATATTCCACTTGACAAAAAACCAAAATGTGCAAAATCTCAAGTAATTATAAATATTCTTATTGGTGCCGCAAAAGGACTCAAGTTTAGTTAATTATTGAAACATAAATATACAAATTCTTTATTAGCGTTCCATTATAAGGGCAAATAACAGCAGTTAAAGAACTTCATAAACTAAAATAGACATTGACTACTGAATAAGTAGAAACTGAATTGAACTAAACATTTTAAGACTGAAAGCATAGTAAATTTGGCCTAGTAGGGATGGCTGCTTATGAGGGCCCCCTAAATATTAACTGATTTTAATAAAACTTCTTTGGTACACGTTTTATATTAATAGCAAAAAAATGCGGACGTGAAACCCCGAAATTTTATATACTTAATTTTTCCTATACATATAAGAACTACCCAATCAACCAAAATTTGGCGGTCTCACCCCCGCATTTTTTTCCTATTAATATAAAACGTGCACGAAAGAAGTTTTATTAAAATCAATTAATATTTAAGGGTGGCTCATAAGCAACCATCATTACTAGGCCAAATTTACTATGCTTTCAGTCTTAAAATGTTTAGTTCAAATCAGTTTCTACTTAATCAGTAGTCAAATGTCTATTTTAGTTTGTGCTCTTCTTTAACTGCTGTTATTTGCCCTTATAATGGAACGCTAATAAAAAATTCGTGTATTTATATTTCAATAATTAATTAAATTTGAGTCCTTGCGCGGGACCAATAAGAATATTTATAATTACTTGAGATTTTGCACATTCTGTTTTTTTGTCAAATGGAATATACTGAGGGGGTGAGACGGTGACATTTGCAATTTCGAAAAATAAGAACCACCCTAATATATATATGCTTCGGTGGTGTAGTGCAGTGGTTCTTAACCGGGGGGGCGCGCCCCCCTAGAAACAGGAATTTCTCTAATTGTATTTGTTATTCTCTTAACGAGAGCATGGGCTAATATTGAGAAGTTATTGAGAATGTTATTTTGATTGAAGGGGGGCGTGGAGGGAAGGACCAATTCCTAGAGGGGGCATGGTAGTAAAAAGGTTAAGAACCACTGGTGTAGTGGTTAGCGTCGCTGACTACGAATCCATCGGCCCCAGGATCGAGACCCAGTAACGGCAGGTGGCGCGCAGCAAAACCCAGCTGTTCATCCTTCCACACAATAAAAAAAATTGGTTGGTAGATAAATGGGTACCATGGGTAGCCTAGTGGTTAAGACGCTGGGATGCTGGTGGGGCGTGGTTCGGATTCCACGTGGAGTGACAAACTTGACTTTCGTCAGAATGAACAATTCTGGCGGGAGCAAAACCAAGGTTATATATATATATATTAAGCCCAGATTTAGCTATAGGCGAACTAGGCGATCGCCTAGGGCCTCGCTCAAGCCGTTTTGCGCGTTCTGTTCAAGTGATATTAATGATTTAGAACTCTATGAAGAACTTAAAGTACTTTGCAGGTTTATACCTGAGAAAACAGATCTCGGAAATGCCCTTGTTTATATAGTGCAAAAACAACTAAGTGAGATTTATCCTAATGTTTACGTTGCACTTCGAATAGTATTAACCATCCCAGTTACTGTTGTTTCGGCTGAAAGAAGTTTCTCGCGTCTCAAACTTATTAAAACATATTTGCGTTCCACCATGTCTCAAGCGAGATTGCAATCATTAGCTATGTTATCAACAGAAAACGATATAACAAATTCATTAGATTATTCTCAATTAATTGAAGAATTTAGCTCGAAGAAAAGTAGAAAAGCATTGCTGTAATATTCAAGGAGCATCTGAACCAAATATTAAAGCATTAATATTTAGCCTGATAAGTCGATCGCTCACTATTATAAAAAATGAAATGTCAACATCTCTTATACATCACATATGAAAAACGTTTGTATACTATGGAAAGTCATTACCTATAATATTATATAAATCTTAGAAATCATTGTCTTATATTTTCGATACAAATCTTGATTCATATTATAATTTATACTTATTTGTATTGCTGGTATAGTACCGATAATTAAGTCCATATTTTCATATATATAGGCCTAGGGCCTCGCAATTTCTAGATCTGCCTAGGGCCTCGCAACTTCTAGATCTGGCCCTGTATATATATATATATATATATATATATATATACATACAGGGCGTCCCAAAAAAATGTATACACACTTTAACAGCTGATAGCTCAATTGATGTTTCTTTCTTTCCAAGTTAAACCCATTAGAATTAATAATGGCAGTCAGACTAAGCTTTGAACAAAGGAAATTCATTCTAAAATGCTACTGGAAGTGTGAAAACGCAGTTGAAGTGCAAAGACAGTTTAGGAGGGAGTTTCAAACAGATCCACCAACGCGACTTACCATCACTCGAATTAGAGATAAGTTTGAAGCCGATGGAACTGTTCAGAATGTCCACAAGAAGCGTTCCGGAAGACCACGGACATCGACAAGCCCCACAAAGCAAGAAAGAGTACTGGAAACGTATCACCAAAGTCCAAGAAAATCTGTGCGGCAAGCGAGTCGTGAGGTAGGAATTTCAGAATCGTCTGTCCAACGCATTTTGAAGCGCTGTCAATGGAAAAGTTATATTCCAAGATTAGTCCATGCTATTAATGAAGATGATGATCCGGACCGAAGAGTGGAGTATTGCGAGTGGTACTTGGCACGATGTGGATGTGGATTGGACGAAGGGGTTTCGTAGAATACCCTCCGCGTTCACCAGACCTCACACCACTAGACTTTTTTTTATGGGGATACTTAAAAGACAAAGTCTACGCTATAAAACCTGCAACAGTCGCTGAATTGAGAGCAGCCATTGAACGAGAATGCACACAAATACCAAACGAAATGTTTCGTGATGTTTGCGATTCCATTGCTTCGCGTTATCAGCAGTGCCTGGACCAGAACGGACGTCAGTTTGAAAACAGGCGTTGACAAAACAATTAAATAATGTCTGTAGATTCTATTACATTTTGAAAATGAAATGTATTTTAATAAACACTGCCTTTATAATTATTTAAAGTGTGTATACATTTTTTTGGGACGCCCTGTATATATATATTATTTCTTCTATGAAGTTACTGAGTATTTATTTTGATCCTGGAGTTAACAAAAATTTGTTATCTTTAACAAAATTGTAAAAAATAATAAAAACGGGGGATGAACATTGAGGGCAAAGCGATTGGAATCCGCAAATAGTAAAAAATTTTCGAAACGACTGATTCTAAACCGAAAGTGGATCTTTAAGCTCAGAATACATACACGCAGTACATTTTCATAACTATCGTCAGGCAGCAACACGCACTGTTACCGTTCCAATAGCAGTTGGCAACCGTCCCGCACTGTACAGGACTCTCTCTCTCATTCGATAATACTGTTCCCCCGACCCGCAAATTGTACATTCGTCCCCATTTTAGCGACCTGAGTGATTTAAATATTAAGAAAATTTTTATTTACCAAGGTATGTTTTACCACACGATTCATGGTTGTAGTTATCGTTGGATCTGTGGGCGGAGCCAACTCTGATATCGCATGATTGGTCGCTAATCATTGACGTCATATTAGGGCGAGTGCCGAACGGAATTTTTACGGAGTTAGAAGCTAACAAGGACCGTAAGATCCACTCTAGGCTAGTCCGAGAGGTTTCGGCTCAAGAGCCTCTAATGATGATGTAGAAAATTAGGGAACAACTGAATTGTTATATAAACAGTACCACCGATACCATCTAAGTAGTTTATGGTCGGGGAGTTATTCCCTTTAGTCTGCTGGCTCCGAGCTGGGAGACAGGCATGACATTAGCTTCATCCGAAATGCTGCCCACGCTAATGAAGAAAAAAGATAAAAGAAAATGTGTATACAGCGATGTTTTGGACAAAAGTTAGGACTGGATAAAGAATTACCCTAACGTTAATAGCAGACATTCCGTAAAAGCTGTAATTCAGCATTTTCCACGGAATCTGGCAGATTCTCAAAGGGGCCAAGTTTCATGGAAAGAAAGACAAGCCGCGATCATTGTCGCCGTATCAGCATACTTCACTTTTTCAGATAAACCAGTTTCGGTGGACGATAAGGTGAGATAATAACGTGAACCTGTCTGTTGATACTTCGGTACCTATTTACTAATAACAACAATGAGGTGGAGACTAAAATTTATTTATGGATAACAGTATTTGCGCACTAAATTAACGCGATGATGTTCAAACTCAAAACAGTTAATTCTTTCCTGGTAACTTTTTTTTATTTACGGTTAATTCGAAAACATAGTAACGTTTTCAATCTCGGGTGACGGCAACTGAATTAGCGGAGGAGTACCCTGGCGTGAAACATCAGCCGTCTTCCATCGTGAAAAAAAAAGGAGACTTTGGATTGGACAAAAAAAAAAAAAAACAGAGACCGTGACAACGGCAGTTTTAGGACTTACATTTCCTGAGTTTTCAAAAAACCTTTTTTTTGTGAAAAAAGATGGTGTTCTTTTTTACAGTTTCAATAGATGCTTCTAACGAGAACGAATGTTTTCCGTTATTATACAGTATTTTCAGTCTAATGGTGGGTGTAAATAGTGCCTTGTTAATCTTTCTTTTTTACAGTGGTGAATCTGCGGAGTCTGTCGTTGAAGCGGTCAATAACAATGTGAAAAGCTTTGGATTCCCTACCCAAAGCTTATTAGCATACTCTTCTGGTTCACATTTTTCACACTGCCAAAAGACGGGCTGAATTACAAAACGTTTCGGACTGCAGATATTGAGTTTCGGGACACGCTAAGCTGTGTACCAACAAGATGGCTATCTTTATGGTGAACCACACAAATACCCATGACAAAAAAGCCTTAAATTTACTTGGAATTTGATTTCAGAACACTGTGATTGAGAAAATTCATCTCTAGAAGTTGCGTGTTAAAACTCTGTCATAATGTATCCCAGGGTTTCTAGGATGTCATTTTGATGGTGGATAATGAAACAGTGTCTTCTGTTGGACTACAAGATGTTTCAACAGGTTTTCTACAGCAGTTGGAAACGAGAGAAAGTACAGAGCCTTAACCTAAATACAGTCAAAACCTTGACTAAAAACTTAAAAGTTTCTGAAAACAGAACAAATACACAAGAAGAAATTATAACCAAAATTTTTCCAAAATGTTTACTTTCATTACCTAATCTGAAAAGTTCTGAATCAAGTGCTGAAGTACGGAGAATTTTGGAAAGACCGACCCAGGCCTTACGTTCAGTTAATAAAAAAGTGAACTAATAGTATCACGCAATTTCAAAGTGTCATGTTGTGTGGGCTTTTTTTATATTGCTTGTGCTGATAAAAGTATGTTAAAAGCAGCAAGGCGAGAAAAAAAATCAGTTTTTAAGTCGTAATGAGTGAAAGATTATAAGCCAAAGTATTCCGCATGTTATATAAATAATAAAAAAAGAAGTTAACTGTTGTGCGTTTTATTCATGTTACAATTACGTCCTTCCATGGTAATTTCTTTGGACAGGATGGCCCCCCCCCATTTCATTGATAAAAAGTTGGCAATCCTGTAATCGTAGAAACCAAAGTTAAGCGGTTGCAGTGCAGCGATATATATACACAGGGCGTCCCAAAAAAATGTATACACACTTTAACATCTGATAGCTCAATTGATGTTTCTTTCTTTCCAAGTTAAACCCATTAGAATTAATAATGGCAGTCAGACTAAGCTTTGAACAAAGGAAATTCATTCTAAAAGGCTACTGGAAGTGTGAAAACGCAGTTGAAGTGCAAAGACAGTTTAGGAGGGAGTTTCAAACAGATCCACCAACGCGACTTACCATCACTCGAATTAGAGATAAGTTTGAAGCCGATGGAACTGTTCAGAATGTCCACAAGAAGCGTTCCGGAAGACCACGGACATCGACAAGCCCCACAAAGCAAGAAAGAGTACTGGAAACGTATCACCAAAGTCCAAGAAAATCTGTGCGGCAAGCGAGTCGTGAGGTAGGAATTTCAGAATCGTCTGTCCAACGCATTTTGAAGCGCTGTCAATGGAAAAGTTATATTCCAAGATTAGTCCATGCTATTAATGAAGATGATGATCCGGACCGAAGAGTGGAGTATTGCGAGTGGTACTTGGCACGATGTGGATGTGGATTGGACGAAGGGGTTTCGTAGAATACCCTCCGCGTTCACCAGACCTCACACCACTAGACTTTTTTTTATGGGGATACTTAAAAGACAAAGTCTACGCTATAAAACCTGCAACAGTCGCTGAATTGAGAGCAGCCATTGAACGAGAATGCACACAAATACCAAACGAAATGTTTCGTGATGTTTGCGATTCCATTGCTTCGCGTTATCAGCAGTGCCTGGACCAGAACGGACGTCAGTTTGAAAACAGGCGTTGACAAAACAATTAAATAATGTCTGTAGATTCTATTACATTTTGAAAATGAAATGTATTTTAATAAACACTGCCTTTATAATTATTTAAAGTGTGTATACATTTTTTTGGGACGCCCTGTATATGTATATATATATATTATATATAATATATATATATATATATATATATATATATATATATATATATATAATATATATATATATATTATATATATATATATATAGTATATAATATATATATATATATATACACATACATACATACATACATATATATATATATAGTGTGTGTATATAATATATATATATATATATATATATATATATATATATATATATATATATATATATATATATATATATATAAACTGTACATACTGTAGGTATTCATGGAAAGGGAACCCAAGATAAAATTAGACTATTTTAACTGTACGTAAGCTGTGCCTGGAAGAATGCAAGGTGGAGTTGTACAGGTAAAAGATTTTTTGCGGCATCGATGATAGTAATGATAAAAAGGGTGTAAATCTATTTACGATCCTTTCAAAAAGAAGTTCATCCCCAATCAATAGTTCGTTGAACGGTGATTATCTATTTAAAGCAATACGAAACATTTTTTAAAAGTGTAGCTCTATGCGTATGTTATTGAGATGGATCATTTTTCATACCTAAGATTCAATAGCACGTTTTCAACAGGTATATAAAAACACACACACACACACACACACGCAATCTCTCTCAAGCGTTATATTATATAAATACAGAAAATCGCGTGTGCAATTTGAAGCAAAATTTTATCGTATTCATCTGCAAATACTGTAATATTTAAACATACAATTTAATAATAAAACTTTAAAAAAATCAATTTTTTTAAAGTTCTTATTATAAATTAAAATAATTTACATTTATTAATATTTTCAATTTTTATTTTTAAACACAACACTGTCAACTGTAGTGAATATTAAATCAGTTCTAAAAACGGACAAAGGCAACGTATATTGGGGTCCACTTTTAACTGATTTTAAGAAAAACAAAGTCCAAAATATGCAGGGTGTCCATAAATTATCTTTACAATTTTAATGTAAGTTGAATTTTAAAGATAACTTATGGCCACCCTGTACATAAATATTAAGGAAGCTACTGAATCAGAATGACAATTCTTTGGACATTAATAATAATGAACTAAGAGGGAGGGCCAAAAACTGGCACAGCGCTCAGGCCAACTAATACGACCCGCTGCGTTACGTAGGATTATCATTATCATCATCATCATCATCATCGGGATTCGAACCCCCTCAGTTTTCACTTCACTTATAGGGAAACTGCGTTACCCAATGAGCTACGAGCGCTGCCTTTCTTGATTATATATATATATATTTTTTTTTTTTGAGGGGAGGCGGGAGGTGCTGTCTTGAGAATAAAAAAAATTTATCCATCATTAAAAAAAACCAGGTTGAAATTAAATTAAGATGTAAAATAAATTTATTTTGAACAAGTTTTCTTTTATTATTCCATTCCCTACATTAGTCCTACAATCTATAATGTATTTATTACCACTTCTTTATTCTTAACTTTCAAATACTACTGCTTTGCGTATAATTAAAAAAAATATTAATTAATTTACAAATTTTTCTGAAAAATCAAACTACAGTATTACCTTGTGAGAAAACTCTTTGGAGTTTAGACCCAATATTTCAGTACCTTAAGAAACGGTGACTTTAGTGGTTAAAAGTTGTCAGAAATTGACTAGTACTTTCTTCAAAATGAGTGGAACTTGATTTATAATAGATTTAAACGTTTAAAACGTTAAATGAGTAACTAAACGTTTGAAACTCTCATTTTCTAGCTTAGGTCGAAACGCGGCAATGAGGTTATTGTGGGTTGATGTAACCTACCGAGACAAATACAGGCGGTATTTCTTATTGTTAAATATATATACACACACACACACACACCGTGTTACCTTGATTTTGCTCCCGCCCGAATTGTTCACCCTGACGAAGGTCAAGATTGTTGTTTTCCACCTTAGACCTACAGCTTAATGTAGAATCCGAACCACGACCCACCACGGGTGGTCAGAAATTACAGTCTTCGCCCGGACTCGATCTCCCAATCAGCAGTCCAGTGTCTTAAACACTAGGCTAGCCAGGTTACCCGTTTATCTACCAACTAATTTTTTTGTATGGAAGGATGAACAGCTGGGTGAGCAGCGCAACGCCTGCCGTCACCGGGAATCGAACCGGGGCCAGTGGATTCGTAGTCAGCGATGCTAATCACTACACCACCACCATCGAGGTGTGTATATATATATAGGGTGGCGCAAAAGTTGCTCACGATAGGAATTTTCAGTGTTGACTATATTTTTTTTTTTTTCTTTAAGGTAGGAGGGAATGGTTGCGAAATTAACAATAGACGAGAGGGTGAGCTTGGTTTTAATGTATAGAATACCAGGTAGAACAAATCGATGAATCGGTACAGAATTTAAATTCTGTACCGATTCATCGATTTGTTCTACCTGGTATTCCATACATTAAAAAACCAAGCTCACCCTCTCGTCTATTGTTAATTTCACAACCATCCCCAATCTAAAAGAAAAAAAAAAATATATTATAGTCAACACTGAAAATTCCTATGATGCGCGACTTTTGCGGCACCATATATATATATACAGGGCGTCCCAAAAAAATGTATACACACTTTAAATAATTATAAAGGCAGTGTTTATTAAAATACATTTCATTTTCAAAATGTAATAGAATCTACAGACATTATTTAATTGTTTTGTCAACGCCTGTTTTCAAACTGACGTCCGTTCTGGTCCAGGCACTGCTGATAACGCGAAGCAATGGAATCGCAAACATCACGAAACATTTCGTTTGGTATTTGTGTGCATTCTCGTTCAATGGCTGCTCTCAATTCAGCGACTGTTGCAGGTTTTATAGGGTAGAATTTGTCTTTTAAGTATCCCCATAAAAAAAGTCTAGTGGTGTGAGGTCTGGTGAACGCGGAGGGTATTCTACGAAACCCCTTCGTCCAATCCACATCCACATCGTGCCAAGTACCACTCGCAATACTCCACTCTTCGGTCCGGATCATCTTCATTAATAGCATGGACTAATCTTGGAATGTAACATTTCCATTGACAGCGCTTCAAAATGCGTTGGACAGACGATTCTGAAATTCCTACCTCACGACTCGCTTGCCGCACAGATTTTCTTGGACTTTGGTGATACGTTTCCAGTACTCTTTCTTGCTTTGTGGGGCTTGTCGATGTCCGTGGTCTTCCGGAACGCTTCTTGTGGACATTCTGAACAGTTCCATCGGCTTCAAACTTATCTCTAATTCGAGTGATGGTAAGTCGCGTTGGTGGATCTGTTTGAAACTCCCTCCTAAACTGTCTTTGCACTTCAACTGCGTTTTCACACTTCCAGTAGCATTTTAGAATGAATTTCCTTTGTTCAAAGCTTAGTCTGACTGCCATTATTAATTCTAATGGGTTTAACTTGGAAAGAAAGAAACATCAATTGAGCTATCAGCTGTTAAAGTGTGTATACATTTTTTTGGGACGCCCTGTATATATATATATATATATATATATATATATATATATATATATATATATATATATATATATATAATATATATATATATATATATATATATATATAATAATTAAAATGGGGACAAGAAGAAATACTTATTGGAAAGTAATATATAACACAACAAGCCTCCGACCAAAATATAGGCAATTGAGCAACTCGATTGCAGATAACCGCCGAGGTTCTGGAAAAACTCTTACGTTCATAAACTTAAAACCAAAAAGCTTCCTTTTGGGTGGGTGCGTACCCTCAACATTCGGTTATGCCAATATTCAATGCTCTTTTTTGTTACGGAATGCCATCATGTATTGCACACAAATGCGTACGATGCATTCCTGTTCTGTTGTTTACTATGAACCAAGGTAAGTTACCCGATTATTACAACTTTAAATTACATGGCGAGTACAAAGTGACGTTACTGTATGAAAGTCTACGAGGAGCGGGGAATCGATCCCTCATATTTTAATTTCAGTTTTAGGGTAGAAATATTTGTACAGTAGTAGAATACATACGATTCCATCATTGCTCCGGTTTAAGCTGTTCGGATTTTTCTAAAAGCACTCAATCTTTCAATCTTGCAAAAAATTAAATCAACGTGACCATCTTCTACGAGGCTCTTCCATATATTTTTTTCTAAGTATTTCCTTTTATAAGTACAGTCCTCCCCCGATTTACGAACGAGTTACGTTCCTGAAAACCCATTCCTAAATCTAACCCTATTTTTCCATTGACTCTCATTATAAAAGTTGAGATAAGTTGAGATAAGTTCCTACGAGCAAAAACCACTTTCCCAGAACGTCTTAAAAAGCTACAAAAACATGTTTTTACCCACAGTGTTTGCCGTAAACAATGTTTTTAGATCTCTACAATAATAAATATATATATGAAATATGAATAATAAATGCAGTTAAGTAAAATTGTAATGATTAATGTTGCTTCCAACCATTAATGACAGAGACCATTCACAACAGTGGAGACAAAATATTTTGTCTTTACTGTAGCGAATGATTCAGTAATGAATACATTTAAATACATTTCGTAAATCTCGGGAAAGGAGTGTATTTCCTTTCTAAGTACTTCAGAAATTTTAACTTTCAAATGTAACTTCTTTGTGAAAATATGTAGAGGTGTATTTAATCTCTTTATATTATTAAAATAATAATTATAATAAAAACAGCGATCACGAGAAATTGACTTGTGGTGCGATTATAACATCAGTGTTGACTTTTCCTACCAAATTAGAACGAGATCGGAGCCCGCTCAGTAGGGCGAGTCGAAAAAATTAAATTTAATTTAATGAAACATGCTGAAAAAGATGCCTGAGTAGTCACTGATTAAGAAAAAAGTCGTATCTTTTAGAAATATTAATTTCGGTGCTGGCAACTATGAAAAAATAAATTGTGAACAAAGGCCACAAAAGATCCTTTTTCGCATGTTTCCTTAGATTAATTTTTCGCCTCACAGGTATGAGGATCTCAACAATAAACTCAATGCCAATGTCTATCAAAAAAACAATTAATAAACATTGTTTTTGCTTATTTTAAAATGTAGGACCCGTGTGTGTTTGACCTATCATGCGTATTTGTGTGCCTACATGCGTATTTGTGACCTATCATTTGTTTGACCTATCACGTGTTTCCTGATTTAGCATTTTATTTTCTTTTGTTTCAGATTAATAGCATGGCTCGCAATGGCCTCTTCCGGTATAACAAGAGAAAAAGTGAAGCATTCTGTTTTCGGAACGCCAGCAGAGCTTCCTGGCAACCAGCTATCAACTAACTTGTGAGGATGTATTCAAAGCTTATCTTAAACATAAGCTCATTACTGCAACATTTAGCACTCAGAAATACGCTGAAATTATTGCGGAAGAAGTGAATGACATATAAGGTTGTAACACATTCTGCTCGAATTTTTAGTTTATTCACAACAAAAATTAAATGACATGATGACATATTAATCATCAATATAATTCCCTTCTTTTTCTATAACCTCCTCCCACCTAAAGAAAAGTTTTTTATGTCACGTTCGAAGAAATCCCTTGGTTTCGAGTTAAAAAAAGTGATCATTTCGTTTTCGATAGCTTCCCTGGATTGCAACTTTTGTCCATCTAGGTGGTGTTGCAGACTTCTGAATAAATGGTAGTCTGAAGGTGCGATGTCCGGAGAATAAGGTGGATGAGGCATTTTTTCCCAACCAAATGCCTCCAATTGGGCAGTGGTGATTCGAGCAGTCTGAGGGCGCGCGTTATCCTGGTGGAATAGAACACCTCTGCGATTAATTAATGCGGGACGTTTTTCTTGTAATGCCATCTTCAATCGTTGGAGTTGTTGTCAGTAGACTTCAACTGTGACTGTTTGGTTATCTGGCAGAAGCTCAAAATGAATAATTCCTTGCATATCCTACCAAACATGTAGCAAAATTTTCTTTGGATGGGGGTCCATTCTTTGGCTGAGGTTCAGGCTTTGTTTCAGGGCTAAGCCACTGATGTCGACGCTTAATATTGTTATAGAGGACCCATTTTTCATTCCCAGTGACGATCCGATTCAAAAACGGTGCCTGCAGTTGCCGAGAATGCAGTGATGTGCAAACATCGATTCGATGTGGAAGATTCGCTCGTGAAAAATCATGCGGAACCCATTTTCCAACCTTCACTACTTTTCCTAACAGCTTCAAATGACGATGAATGGTCATATGGCTAACGCCAAGTTGCAAGCCAAGTTCTCTTACAGTTACCGTTGGGTTTTCCTCCACTGTTGCTTTCAGCAACTCTTCATCTAACTCATTTGGTCGTCCTGTTCGTTGATAATCTTTCAGACTGAAGTCTCCATTTCTAAACTTCTCAAACCATCTCCTACACATCAATTCGCTCACATCATCATTTCCATAAACTCTTTGAATGTTTTTTGCGGATTCGCCAGCGTTAGATCCTTTATAAAACTCATACAGCATCACATGTCGAATATGCTCTTTCGTGGACTCCATGTTTTTGCAATTACTGTAATATCGTAGGGATGGCGTTGTAACTGTATGAAAAACACCATAGAAAATATTCATTAGCCTAATCCTACACTAGCCTAAGTCATTCTGTATCGTGATAAAACATGTGCGAACCTGTCGCCGCGTGTATTTTGCAACATTTCTAAAACTATTTCACATTATCTTGGTTATTCTATTATCTATCGTCCGTTTTCTAATCGAGCAGAATTTATGTTACAACCTGATATATATCCGTGCTTCTATTACAACAATCGACTTCAAAAGCATAGTAATTAAGGTAGAGAGATTAATTGAGAAGGGACAAGAACTTAGGAAATATCCCATGAGTAAAAGATCTTCCAGCACTATCAAAAGTAAATATGATTCCTTCAGAAATTTATTTGACATATGTTGCTGCAAGTGCTATGCCTCCGGTTCTCGTAAAAGAAATGTGTAAATGCGCTAAGGCGGAGGAAATCTCGAATGATGAATGGGAGTTTCAGATTGATCAACATACTGAACGAAAAATGATTATACGTAAGTTGGACAAAGTGAAAACTTCAAAACTACAACAAATGGAAAGCAAAAAGCATAAAAGACAATTCTTTAAAGATAAACAAGAGAGTTTTGTCCAGGAAATGCAGTTGAATCCTTGTGATATTGGTGAGATCAGCTCTGAAAGTGAAAAAGGTCATCAAAATGAAGATTTCGAATTTAGCGAGTACGAGTTAGATACAGAAGCTAGCACTTCTCAAAATCGACACCAATATCCAGAATTATGCAAGGCAGTTGATCGATGCCAAATAAGCAACCGTGATGCTTGTTTAATTGCTAACGCTGTCTTAAAAATCTTAATTTATTATCTGAAAATACTACGATTGAGCCCAGTAAACTACGTCGTCAAAGAACCTTGTGGAGTAGCATAGAAAGAAAGAAGCATGAAGAACAGAATAAAGGAATAGTTTGCCTTGGATTTGATGGAAAAATTGATAAAACTCTTTCAAAAGTGGGAATGCCAGCGGACTTTGAATGAAGACCACTATGTGTTAGTTTCATTTCCGAGAAACGAATATATTGACCATGTTGCTCCTGAAAGTGGAAGGGCAAGTGATGTTACTAAAGAAATTATATCAGTAATTACTGACACCAACTCTGCATCGACTTTAAAAGCAGTAGTTTGTGATGCAACTAATGTAAATATAGGTAAATCAAATGGAGTAATTAGAAAACTAGAGCTGACATTGGGAAGACCATTACAGTGGTTTATTTGCTTACTTCACACTAAAGAGCTTCCCTTGAGAAAATACCTGGAAGTTCTTGATGGGCAAACGACAGGACCTAGAAGTTCACAGGGCAAAATCGGCAAGGATCTGAACTTTGATCCAAAGAACAGACCAATTGCAAAATTTCCACTTCTCGCTGGAAAAGCGATGGACTTACCAGAAGAAGTGCTAGCAGGTCTCAGCAGTGACCAGCAATACCTCCATAAGGCGTGTTTGTCAATTCAAAAGGGTCATGATAGAGGTCCAGCTATCAAATTGTTAAAAACTGCTCAACCTGGGTCTCTCAATAATGCACGGTGGCTGACAAAAGCAAATCATCTCTTACGTTATTACATGTCGCACGAAAAACCATCAGAGACACTTCAAAGGATTGCTCATTTTATACTGAACTTCTATGCTCCTGTATGGTTCTATATCAAAGCAAACTGGTCTTGCCAGGATGGGGCCAAAAACTTTTTCTTCATGATTGAGCTCTATCAAAAACTACATACAATCGACCAAGACATTATTCATCCTGCGTTACAAAACAACTGTTACTTTTGTCATCCTGAAAATATCCTTTTATCTGCTATCACTGACTAGAATAAGAATATTCGGAAGCTAGCAGTCGAAAACAGAGCATTTTTTTTAACCTAGTGAGTGGGCGACATGAATGTCACCCAGTGAAGAAGATTTGTCGCCCAGTAAATGAAATTTTAGGGTACTGGGTGACGAGGAATTTTCAAAATTTGTAAAAATAGAATTGTCTTGGGAGTTGTCTTGGGAGCATTGTCTTGGAAGTCATATAAATACATATAATACATGCACATATGCCAGAATTAGAACTGTTTATCTTAAATGTAAATATGAAATTTACATTGAATATTTATATATCGATAATGCTAAGTGTTATTTCAGACCACACGGGATGGTGGCCTGATTAGGGAACATCCGGATCCATAGTATCCTTAATCCAGGGGTGTGCTGGGACCGGTTCAGTCCGGTTCGCCCGGACCGGTTGTTAAATTTTGATTGGATCACCGAACCGTTTTTGTTAGTTTTTAACAAATATTTAACAGTCAGTAGAAATTTATTTATATCTAAATTTTTTTTCATTTTTTTCAGGATTTTATAGAAAAATATAGGTGGTATCACAAGCAGTGGTCGTTTCAATATTTATTTATTTTTTGACGAAAAATTAATTTATTTTAGATAATTATGTCATTAGTGAGTATAAAGAATATGTTAAATATTTAATTTCTGCCAAAATTTACACCCCTATCTGTATCAGAAACGGTTGTTAAGAAATTGGCAGCACACCCCTGCCTTAATCTCCGCACCACTTCCCGATCTGCCTTTGTCGCCCAGTGGGAAAAGCTTAAAAATGCTCTGGTCGAAAAAGTGGTACAAGCGAAAAGGAGTGTTATACCGGGTGAAATTCGAATGTTTGACAAAAAATCCATCAGGCTCAACTTCGACCTACATGGATATGATTGATTGGAACAAAATGGATATTACTGTTCCTTCCTTACTCTCCGATGTTATAAGTAGCACTGATGACTGCCAAAAACCCATAATTCTTGACACGTACCCGCAGTTTCAGGCAGTTGAAAGAAATGTGAAGGAAATCTCCTCCGCAAGTGAAAAAGTCTACGGACATGACGCCCGCTATGGAATGGTTATTCTCAGCAAGAAATCTCGGCTAGAGAATCCAAAAAGGAAACAAAGTGAGATTTTAAGTGAATCAACAAGAGGATAGCAGTTACACTTCATATAATTTAGTGATGAACGCATGTTTTGGTTTATAAAAGGAAATATTGTTATAACTGTTAACTAAACTAAATTTGCTTCAAAATTCTGGCTTTTCTTCAAAATTGAGGTCAAAGTTGCGAGAATGCACATATTCATAGGCTATAAAAGTTGATGTTTTTATGATAGGTGGGTACTAGAACATCTTTTCAGCCATGTTTCATACTGACAACTTGAGTTCGATATATTTTCGCCCCGCCCTCCTGCTCAGCTCACCACCGTCCAGCTAAACAGACTTCATCAACTGTTTTAGATTTAAATGTTTATTTATAAATGAATAAAGACTTGTCCCGTATAAATTAACCATAAAAATTCCTAAATTTAATACACTTTTAATGGAACATTTTCTCTACCCTGTCCTTCGTACCTATGGCTTTACTCAAAGCCGTTTCCGGCACTTACGCGTGGTAACACACACGAACCAACGCCTCCCTCTTCTCCTTAATCTTATTGGTTAATTCATCAAAGTCCGGAATGATTTCCTCCGAGAGAAACCTACCTTACCTCTCCGATACGGGTCAGTTGATCCAACCCGCATTACCACTGAGAGACTGTACATCCATTACGAACTTTAAATAATCCATTTCATCTTTTAATTTCTTTATCTTCGCTCCCGGAATACGCTTCATCCGTTCATCTTTCTCGCTAAAATATTGAGATTGATCTCGGATCAATTAATCCTCTGGAAGAATCCACTCGCTTTCAATGTTCGAGAGACTCAAATCCAATTTGTATTCCGATGTCTCGTTCTTTTTATCTCAGTTTGTCTTCGCTTTGCCGAATCCTATTTTTCCGAACAGGACGGAACCTCTTCTCCCCAGAGTGGCGTTTCCAAGCTGCGCCCCTCTTAGCTCGGCATTTACCTTCTAAGAACGTCAACTTGGCGTTCTAACTCGACAATTTTTATATCTGGTCTATGATATTTTCCGCTATCACGCAAAAGTGGCGGTCAATTGCCTGAACTCATTAGCACGGAACTGATGTTGCATTCTAGCCCCTTAAAATTCTTTCAAAGTTCCCTTATATCGACGTTATGCTTTTCATTTTACATAAAAATACACACTCAATTTGAAGGCAGTTCATTTGCTGAAATGAACTGCTGTCTAAATGTTGACTTTAATTTCACAACAAAAATGTTTTGAAGCAGGATGTCCCGGGTTCGATTCCCGGAAGATGCCTCATTTTTCATTGCTCATTCTCTCTCCTCTTCTCGTGCGGACGCTTTTCTAACAAGCGTCGTTCTTTATTTATTTTTTATATATATATATATATATATATATATATATATATATATATATTATATACACACACACACAAATCTAAATATAAATCATAAAAGAAATCATACTACAATTGCGACTAAATTGAGTAAAAGCTTATGGCTAATGATTATAAATATATGCTATATTATAAGTAATATAGAATATATTTGTTCTTTAAGAAATTCCAAATAAAAAAGACCAAAACACTTCAGACACGTTTATTCACCAAAAGTTTGGACACTTTTCTGCTCTCATCTGCGATGTTTTAAACGTCTATGTATGACAATAAAATTAACAGATATATTTAAAAAAAATTACAGTCTCTTTGATCAAAACTGAAACGCAGTCATACGAACTATTAATCTGATGCTGATCTACTTACAAATTTGTTCAAACCACAATTAATAATACGCAACTCAGTGGCACTACTGTAGCTGAAGCAATCTTTAAACGATTACAATAGTGCCATACGAGTTACGTATAACTAAATTATGCTAATTTCAACATCTGTAAGTAGATCATACTTTTATGACCATTTCAGTGTTGAGCGTAACTATTTCATTTTTAAATGTATCTATTAATCGACTCACCGTTGTTAGGCGCTTCCTGGCAGTTACTAGCGAAAATATCAACAAATGAACAGTGTATCGACAAATGTGATAATCTTTTCCACCACTAGTATCATCACAATTACAATAAATTTTAAAAATAGAGAAAAGAGCGAAAACAGGTTTTTGCTTTCCGAGTTAAGCAACATTTTACGAAACAAAGTCTCTAGAAACGCAAAACCCAACTAGGAAAGGGTTTGTGTGGACGGAAGAGGCGTCTAAATGCACCCTCAAGATGACATCAACAGTTAGATATCTATATACAAAATATATAAAAATATCCAATGCTTTTCAGTCAAATTTGACAATAATTATACCTGGAAATGAGACGTTTTTATTTCCTATTCTGAGAAAACTTCTTTCATTCTAGTTGTTTCTCTTTGCTAATCTTATTTTTTTTCTTGGGTTAACCTAGTGTGGACCTTTCGCTCTTTATTAGTCTGTAAATAATGTAACTTCTGTAGCTTTGAACTGAAAATGTGCGGCACTGCCGACTTCCACTTCGCGTTACGCGAACAAAGTTCATTTTCATAATGTCGACGTTAGAAACCAATCGTAACCTAACATAATATATAATATAACCTAACCTGACTTAATTTGAACTAAGTTTTTAGTATCGACATTATGCGCATCGACCTTGTTCCGCTACCCACTCCATTTCGTGAGTTAATCTGAAGAAGCGATTCAAGCACGATAATTCATTGACGATTAACACTGCGAATCTCGTTACAATGAGACGAGTATCATCCTTCGAACTTTGAATGAACTTACAGTTAGTGACTGCAAGATCATAATTTATAATCACAAAGGGAAAAATCACGAGTAAACAACCAACTGATTACGAGTCAACTTCATAGTAGTAATTTGCCTAAATTTCCATTTACAAAACGCCTAAAAACAAATGGCATTACCGTAGAATCTAACTAGCATACTCCCTCTCAACAATATCTCAATGGCTGGCTCATCTGAGAAAACCAAATGTGACTCCAAATCACTGGCTCAGGCAAACAATTCCTACAGCAGCAACCTGGCTTCAGAAAATAATAAATGGTGCCACATTTGGTATTCCTTAAAACACACAAAATTAAGATCATACATAAATAACGTTACAGACAGATCATATAATACTTTATCTGTGAAACCTACACATCACCTACTTGAAGAAAAAAAAATTCCGACACAAGCCATCTTTGAAAGTAGGTTCATCGACACTGTAAATTCTAAAAACTAGGGTTGTTGCCCGATTAAAATTTATAATTGGTTTATTAAGCTGATTAATCGAAATCTCCTCCACAATTTTTATTTTCTATTATTAAGTTTAGAATGTTTACAACGTGTCACGTGACACAATTTTAACCTCTTATGAAATTTTACATTGATAATTATCGCCGCAACGAAAGTTTGCAGTTAATTCTTTATCCAACATTTGAAGTATGCGAGTTTATTAACACTAATGAGGTCAACGAAGGTGTCAGCTCCTGGAGGGAAGGGCAATAGAGAGAGTGAGTTTCTGAACTGCTGTGTGCCGATGTAGATGGCAGCCACCGCCTCAAACCTGAGGGAGTCACGAAAGCCCATCTTTCTTAGTGGGCTTATGCACAGCCTGCCTGCAATATACGAGGCATACAAAAAAAGGAAGCTGGTTTACTTAGGAAATATTTTTTGACCTGTTCCACTGCTTACCCTGCATAAGATGCCCTTTACAGCCGTGATGGGAGGATTAGGTCTCTTTTCCTTCCACCCAACAAAACATTCCTCATCCAGCCCATAGATCAGGGGATCATTCTAACCCGCGCGAGAATTTACAGGAGAAAAATGACGGTGGTGGACAGTAGTAATGAGAACACCAAAAGATAAAGAACACTTGCCAACACCAAGGGTTATACTATAAGACATGCCATCTTCAACTGGGCCCGAAGTTGAAAGAAACCCTTAAAGATGGCTGGAAACAGATAATGTTTAACATAGTTTGAACCAGAAAATTACGGAGCATTTATTGGAGAAGGCTGGAGTGAGAGAGAGAGAGAGAGAGGAACAATTCTGGAAAACATTCGTGAGTGGCTTGATATGGATGAGGGTCCGAGGGAGATCCAGGATATCACAACACAAGTGAAGAAGAAATTGCAACTGATGCTTCTGGCCTCTCTGAAGACCTTAAAGTGAAGGAGAATGAGGTGGAAGAAGAGAGAGGACAAGAGAAGAAAAAGTTTTTTCAAGCAAGGGAGTAGATGAATATTATCATGAAGTTTGTAGATATAACATCTGTCTTAAGAGTTTTACCCTTACTATAAAACTCTTGAACTTTAGAGAAACAATTACCCACCAACATCAGAGGATCATCGTTTTTTAAACCAGTGTCTGTCTCACAAGAGAGCAGTCTCTCCTTGGGTCTCCCAGGTCCCTCTGGTCATCCCAGGACTTCAGTGTAGTGTCTGGGGTAATCCGCATCACGCCAGAAGTGTCCGAGGTGAATTGTGCTTCAGAGAGCGAATAAAATACTGAACTGTATTAAAAAAGTACTTCGTATAGAGTACTACTGTACTGTAAGGCAAATATTGTAAAGTAGTGTATTTAGGGGATAAAATAATGTACATACTGTATGGTAAAATAGACTAAAGCACTGTATTTGGTGTATAATGTGTCTTTTCCTTTTCACTACCACTGCAGTGACCATGCCTTTCAACACACCGTTACTTACAACCAAAACGTGCTTCACCTTTGGTAAGTACAGTACAAAAACAACTATGTTTAAAATGTTGACAGATATCCCCTTAATCGTCTGAATACGGGGCTAATTCCAACAACTATATATTTCAGAATAACGAGGGTTTACATTAGGGATGCACCAGAATCAACATTTTAAGTTCCGGCAGGAACCGGAACTGACCGGAAAAAAGTAACCGTCCGGTTACTCTTTTATAGCTCTACATAGGCCTAGTTATATTATGTGGGTGTACATTTATTAATGAAGCTGTGGGATAATTTTTAGTGAATACGGCATATTATAAGAAGCTGACAGCCCTGAGTGTTACTCAGGTAGTACAGTAATGATGATAAATCAAATTAATTTTTTTTTCCGGATATCATTTGAAGTTTAAAGTAAATTTTCTATAAAATCCTTTTTAAATAATACATATAGAGCTCAATTTTTTATCACATCATGATACTATCATCAGCCATTAACTAATACAGAAGCATTATGTCCTTTATTTGGAATTTCTTTTCCGTAGAGATCAAGCTGATGAAGTTGCAGAATGCAAATTATGTGAAAAGGGCATAAGGAGAGTGGAAAAGGTTGTCTTCCTAAAAACTTTAGTACCCCACACCATAAAATTATAAACAGGATTGCTGTGGACAATCAGCCTTTTACCATTGTAGAAGATCGAAGCTTCATCGAGTTAATTGCTCACCTTCAGCCAAGATATATGGTACCAAGTAGAAGATATTTTGCTGATGTAATACTTCCTTAAACTTATGAAGATGTAAAAGGTCGAATTTTGAAGGAACTGGATACAGCCAATATATCACGTCAGATATCTGGACCAGTCAACATTCAACTGAATCACTCGTGTCACTAACTGGGCATTGGATCAATAAAGATTTTCAAAAGAGGAATGCAGTACTCTTAGCCAAACATTTTCCTGGGACACATTCAGGAGAAAATATTGAGCATATGATTTATATGATGATGAACACAGTGGGAAATTAATACTGAAAGACAACATGTTTTAGTTCGTGATGGAGCTGCTAATATGGTCAAAGGTAAATTTTTATTTTACTTTTGTTTAAAAAAAATTAAAAAGATAAAATAATTTCTGTTGTTGACCAAATTACTCTCAATATTATTAACCATAGTTATATATAAACAAAATATCTTTCATGGTTAATGGTATTAAAATGAGGAATTTTAGTATATAAAGTCGTATTATTTTTCTGAAATGTAAATGTAGGCCTAATTATAATATTAAATTTAATAAATTACAATTTTAAAATAAATTCACTATTTTAATTTTTATGATTAGGGCCTATATTAAAATATTAATATGTTACGTAGTTGAAATAAATATTCTAAAATATCGAAAATTCTCAACGGAATATATAGATTAGATAACTAGCTAAATTGTAACCTTTTCTTCAGGTACCCAAGTGGCAAAAATAACGTGTGTTTATTGCTTCCTTCATCTACTAGATCTTGTGGTGAAAGATTCAATTTTCAGTCAGCGTTCAATCACTGATATTTGTGGAAAAGCTCGTCGCATCAGTACACACTTCAATCACTCAAGTTTGGGTTACAATGAGCTAAAAATTCTACAGTCTGATCAAGGCATTAAACAACCACCGTTTCCAGTCCAAGATGTTATCACCCGTTGGAATAGCACACACTTACTGTTTGAACGTTTATTTACTTTGAAACGATCAATTTAAATTTACACAGCCAATCATGATCTTCCTATCCTAAGCGTGAATGAATGGAACCTTCTTGAGAAAATGCTACGTGTGTTGCAACCATTCTACGAGATCACAAAATCTGTGAGCTCTGAGCTTCGCTCTCTCGGTGATGTTATTCCTCGTGTAATTGCTCTGGATCATTTTCTGTCCAAGCAAAGTAGCGATGTTGGAATTAAAACTACAAAAATATAACTGCGTACTGCCCTACACAAGCGTCTTCTTTCTAGCTCAGGTGGTCTCAATGCGTTGAATGAGAAACTTTATATAAATAATAAGTACAGTTTTGGATCCACGATACAAACTCACGTACTGTATATGAAAGACCAAAAAAATAAAGTTAAAGCTTTTCTTTTAGAAGAAATTCAGAATTTTTTACCAACAGAAAATGTAAATGAACATCAAAGTTTATCTAGTGAAGACAGTGAAGGTGATACGACTAAGTTTCAAGCAGCTAGTTAGTACGGGTGGAATACAAAAATTCAAAGAACAAAATGAAAAAAATACTAGTAGCTACAGAATTTGTCAAGTCCTAAAGGAAGAAATCCATAGAGATTTCCTCAGCTGTTATGATGAAGATGAAGAAGTGGGGGGTTTCAGAATAAAAGACGAAGTTGATCAAACATAACAGACCTAATAAATGAAATAGAAAACTATATGAACACCCCTTCCATTGATAGAGAAATGAACCCATTACAGTTCTGGAAACGTAAAACATTGGTATACTCAAACATTTCTAAATTAGCGCGTCGATATCCTTCTTGTCCCACTTCATCGATTTATTCAGGAAGACTTTTTTCCGAAGCTGGAAATATATTTGAAGAGAGGAGAACACGGCTACTCCCACGGACTGGTAAAAAACTATTATTTCTTCATCACAACCTCCTTCGATTTAACAATGAATAGTTTTTGTATTATTAACATGTAATTTCATGTTTAAATTACATAATCAATAAATTCAAGATGTATTCTTTTGGTTTGATATGGAAGCTATAGTCTGTTTCAAAAATAAATAAATAAATAAATAAATGATACACACAAACCGTGCATGGAACAAGGAACTCTTCTGGGATAATTAAATCCACTATAGTCCGAATAAGTAATGGTAAATGACAAATACCATAGTTTTTCTTTTTCATGATGCTAGCCCGACGTGGGCAACGGGTCACTCGCAAAGAGGTCCCATAAATATAGCTTCCCTCACCAGCTATCTGCAAAGCAGACAGGATCCAGCTTTGGGACATGGATCCTGCTATCTGCTTTGCAGATAGCTGGTGAGGGAAGCTATATTTATGGGACCTCTTTGCGAGTGACCCGTTGCCCACGTCGGGCTAGCATCATGAAAAAGAAAAACTATGGTATTTGTCATTTACCATTACTTATTCGGACTATAGTGGATTTAATTATCCCAGAAGAGTTCCTTGTTCCATGCACGGTCTGTGCGTATCATAAAAAACTCAGGGGACCATTCTGAGTTCATGAGTTCATTCCCATATATATATATATATATATATATATATATATATATATATATATATATATGGGATGAATTTCACGATTAAATATGTGAAATGAATGAATGATGCAAACCCACAAGGAAAAAGAAAAATGATTCCAAGGCCTTTCGTGTATTCAGAAGTCCACCTCGTCAGAGAATACCGAATACACGAATACTGAATATACGAAAGGCCTTGGAATTTTTTTTTTCCTTGTGGGTTTGCATTATATATATATATATATATATATATATATATATATATATATATATATACTGAAATATTAATGTCTGAAAAATGGATTAATTTGTAAAAAATTCATAAAGAAATGTCTTTTATTATCGGCCTAAACATATTTCAAATTCATAAGTTTCGGTTGAGTTGAGTTGCGACCGGAAGTAACCTACCTGAACCAAGTTCCGGTGCATCCCTAGTTTACATATATAATGAAGGACAATATGAGAGGAAACAAAGCAAAGAAGCTAAAATATCGTTTAACAGAAAAGACAACTTTTAACAGATGAAAATATTGAGTAAATTCGTGCGCGGTTAAGGACAGTTCTAAAGGATGATGTTTTTTTGATTGGATGAAAAACGGTCAATTATACATATTTCAGTTGCGGGGCTATCCCTACTTTTCGTTAAGAAAACATCCCACAAAAGCTTCACTCATGGACGGAACACATTTTACAATTCACCGTATCAGTCAAAAACAATTAAAAGAAAAATCCTCCGTACTGAGGAATGATTAAACATCACAATTACCAGACATTATTAATATATATTTATAACTTGTCATCCGGAGGAGAAAAAAAAAAAGGATTCCCTTTAGAAATTTACCAGTTACTAAACTCGAATGAGTGTTACTGCAGTAAATGTATGAATTAATTTGTAATCGATCTGGAACTGTTTTTCTTGGTTCTTCGAATGAAGTAGACTTTCAATTTCTTAAATCGGAACGGGAGTTATCGAGAAAGCAGCAGCAAGTAGTCAATGATCCGAGATGGAAGCCATTTGGTCGACATCATCATCATCATCAACACAGTGAAAACCTAATTTAACTTAATTTATGCAATATTAACCTAACCTAACTTAATTCGCGGTAACTTGTCGATTTTGTCACGTCGATCAGGTGGGTGTAGTCAGCCCGTTCGGATGACTACGGAGAAAGTTTGTCAAGATGATTCAGTAAATTGCGAGTAATTTTAACCCCAAATCGATACGTACATAGTTTAGATACAATATCTTACTGAACCTAACTGATTACTATTACTGTATCAGGCTTAAGAGTCATGGTCGAATTCACCATTTTCAGAACATTACCAAGTAAACTACAAATTCAATTAACTCGGGTTAACCTAAGTTAACCTAACATAAAACAAAAACAAATCAAACGGTGCGTAAAGTCGGAAGAAGCATAAACAGGGTGACAATGGTAGGATGAAATGAAATTCCAGGCATTTTCCAGGTTTTCCAGGCTAATAATTCTCATTTTCCAGGTTTTCCATGCTAATAATTCTCATTTTCCAGTTTTTCCATGCTAATAATTCTCATTTTCCAGGTTTTCCAGGCTAATAATTCTCATTTTCCAGGTTTTCCAGGCTAATAATTCTCATTTTCCAGGTTTTCCAGGCTAATAATTCTCATTTTCCAGGTTACACTAGATTACAATTTATAATAGACATATAATAAATCCTGTTTTGTACTTGCAATGAGACAGTTATGCGTTTAATATCTAAAACTAATCCTTTTGTGCAAATCAAAATTAATAAATATGAAATACAAACCCATTCACTCAAGGCCCACCCCTAATACCACCCAGTAACGTAGGTAGCTTTACCTACTGCATACTATTAATACTAGGTCCTTGAACATTTTTACTGCCACATTTTCATTTCTTTTATTTAGAACACGCAAACGTAACGTTATGCGTATGAACTCAAAGATTTGAATAAACAACATTAGAAATAAATGAAACAATTCCTAAGAATATACAAAAAACAAATTACGCTATCACGGAAACCACGGGATAAGAAACAAATATCACAGACACCATTCATTGTCCCGCTTTTTTGAGGTCATGAATTTTCTGATCAAACCGTTTCATTTCACATTCAAGATCCATCTTCTTCTTCTTCTTCTTCTTCTTCTTCTTCTTTGACAAGAGGAGCTGCTCTTTTTTTTGCCATCAGATTGTTCTCTTCATCACTTTGTTTCTTTTTCTGTTCTACAAGCACTTCTTTATATCTCATATGAGACTGGCGTGCGTAATTAATAAGTGATTTTGTCACAGTAAAATCTTCAAGAGCAACGTCACTACGAGTAACTGAGTCATATATAACTCTCTGAGCAATAAGAGAAGCTTCTTTTTGATTCTCTAAAAGAATCTCCTTGTTGATGTTAAATCCTCTTTCAACTGTAGCCTGCCCATGAGAAAAGCGGAGGATTTGGAAAATGAATGTTTTCAGATCATTTGATGATATTTGGTCTTCAAGCAGACTGATCCAAAATTCGTCTAGTCGTGTTTTACGGCTATAGGAAGCCAGTTTGTCTCTAACACGCGAATTTCGACAAATGTCGCGAAATTCAGCTTTGACTGAGTCTGCCTTAAAGCCATCAATTAATCCATTAGAAACAAATTCTTTTAGAGCCAAATCTATTCTAGTACCGAGCTTCACATTTGGCAACACTGGGATTCAAGCATGCGGTTCCTTTCACAAAAGCACGCTTGAGAGCACTCTTCTGTCGTAACTTTGTAATAATCGTGACCAGAAATGATCGGCAGTGCTTCTCGAAACTGAGGATGCTCTCTCTCTCTTCAGAAGATCTCGACACTTTGAAATTTCTTGCACAACAGCAAATCCAGGAGAAACATCCGCAGCCTGAACGAGATTGTCCATTTTTGTGAGGTCCAAGAGGTGAATCTGCTTGCTGCTCAAGTTGTCCATTACTTTCTTAGGCACTATTCTGCTCATCAAATCTCGGAGTAGAGATGTAATATCCGTGTCCATGAACGGTACCATAGGTGCATCGGTTTGGTAAGTTTGCAGGAACACTTCAAGAATTGAGACAATGCTTTGAAAGAACGCCAATTTAGCAGGAAGGAGATCATCTTCTAAGGCTTTCTTCATTTGATTATAAGACCCACTTTTTGGCTGGTTTTTATCTTTTGTGACACCTTCCACAAATACTTTTAAACCTTTAATCATGGATAAACTTCGGCTCGCCACACTACATTTTCAACCCACGGCGTTGCACAGAATTTAAGAGGGAATTCAGAATTTTGAATCTGATTGTGAGCAAGAAACAATGCTCGTCTCATTGGAGAGTCTTTGAACACATAATAAACTGCCATTAAAAAGCGGCCAACATTCCAATAACTGTCTTCCTGATCTGCACTTCTGAGGCTTCCACAGACAATACGCAATGAGCATGAACCAAAGTCAATCAATGGTCTCGTTATATCCTTTCTACTGTCTTGCAGGAGTCTAAGAAATTTCAAGTTAACAGCTGGTCCATCCATTGATACTTGGAGCATTTTTTTCTGATCCAAACTTTTTTCTGCAATAAACTCTCACCAATGTCTAAGAATCACAAATGAGAAATTTTCGTGTTACTAGACTAGAGACTCTAGGAGTGTCAATTCCTGTAGTAAAAACATTTACCCTCATCGGGATTAGTATTAATGTTGGAACAAAATTCCAGGCATTTTCCAGGTTTTCAAGGTTTCCCAGGGTCCTTGTCACCCTGATAAAGGATAACTCATTTGATTTTGAGTTAAAATCCTAACGCGGATGATTTCGAAAAAAATAGCACCAGACAACAATTTCCAACTTTTTGTCTTTGTCTTTAACTAACACAAGAGAGTTTTCAATTAGTTAACTTGGACATGTTGAATTCAATAATAATACTCAAAATTCCCTATCACGTCTAGATTTTTGGTTATGACACTGACGAATTTTTCCGATACGAGCAATTTTCTATAAACTTACGATTGTTTTTATTTCTCATAAAATGGAACGAGAGTCTAGAATACGTACAAAGTGGATTACATTTCAAAATACAAATGATAAATGATAAAAAGATCGTGAAATAGTCAGTACAAACGGAGTTTAGTTAGATTTCTTAGCTGGAAAGTGTCGTGTGGTACGTGATTTCCTCTTACACAGTAAAAATAACCCATTAATTTAATCAAGGGTTTAACTCGAAATCTATCCCGTGACAGAAACTTTTTTACACTTTTGAATTAGCATATTGAAATTAGGTAAAGGCACGTATTTTTTTGTCAATTAAAAATTCTTTGTTGTTGTTGTTTAGCCGATCAGCCCACCCTGATCGAGCAAGCCGGTGGCACGCAGGTAACCGATCGCCCTCTACGGAGTGGACCAGAGGTTCAGCGCACTAGTGATGTTGTGTTGTGTTCTATGTTGTGCTAGAGTGGTACAGTCTGTCATAATGTGTTCAATTGTTTGTGGTGCGTCCTGACACAGGTGGCAGGTGTCGTCTGTGGAGTTGTCTAGTCTGTGTTTATATGCCTGTAAAGTTGGGGTGATGTCCACATCGGAATCGTGCTAAGTTAACTCGATCCGGTCTGCTCAGGCTGATCTCTGACCTGTTAATGGGTGGTGGCTTCGCACATAGGACTGCATTCGGACCGAGTCGTGTCAGTGCTTTGTGGGTTAGGTGTGTGTGTATGTGTTTTCTGTACTGTGTGATGTCTGTGGGGCGTGGTATGGAATGGAGTATTTGGTTATAATGTGTCTCTGGTGTTACCTTAATGGTGCGAGGTGTCGGTGCACGATTGTACATGTAGTGGCAAGGGTGTTGTGGGTTAGTTGTCGCTGCTGCCATGAATTGTGTTCCCCTCATGTCTAAATGTTCCCTAACTTTCACTATCTTTGTTTCTGTGTGCAGGTGTTCTATTGGTGTTGTTTGAGTGCATCCTTTAATGATACGAAGTGTGTTGTTTTGTATTGTCTGTAAGGTGTTTATGTGTGTGTTTGAGATAATAGGTGCCCAGCATGGGCTAGCATCGTCCATAACTGAGCGAATATATTGTTTGTATATGAGTGATGTTGTTTCCCGCTGGTGTCCGAAGTTTGTGCCTGTTAGTACCCTAAGCGTGTTAAGTCTTGACGTACATTTGTTTTTAATGTCCTGAATGTGGTTTGCAAAAGATAATGATGTGTTGTATGTGACCCCAAATATTTTGGCCCTGTGAGTGTGTGGAATGTTGTTGTTGTTGTTTAGTCTAAGCTGTGGAGTTATCTGGTGTTCTTTTGTGTTGCTTGTAAGCAAGGTGATGGTTGATTTTGTGGGCGCTACTTTGAGTCTATTGTGTGTGAGCCAGTCTTGTATACTGTTTATGTATGTTTGTAGGTTATTTGTAGCGGTGTCGATGTTGTTGTGGGTGGATGTTAGAGTGATATCTGCATATGATGATAAGGTAAGCTTGTTATCTATGGGTGTTGGAATGTCATACATGTATAAGTTGAAGAGTGTTGGTGAGAGAACAGAGCCTTGAGGGACCCCGTTCGGAAAAAGCTCGTTTTTGGATGACTTGCCATTAAATGTGACATGTGAGTATCTTCCTGGAAGATAATTGCTCAGCCACCTTTTGGTGTTATTGTGCATGTTTGTGTTGAGTATTTTGGTTATGAGAGGGAAGCGTGGGACAGCATCAAATGCTTTACTAATGTCTATTGTTGCTAATAGTGTACGTTGAGCAGTCTGAGTTGATGCCATCCATGATGTGCTGCGTGAGGTTAGTGAGTAATGTCGTGGTTGAGTGGTGAGGTCTGAATCCATGTTGAGTAGGCGATAGTGGTATGTGTGGGTTGGTGATTTGTAAGATTACTCTTTCTGTTACTTTGGAAGATGTACATAGTAAAGTAATGGGTCTATAGGAAGCTGGTTCTGTTGGATTTTTGTTTGGTTTGAGTAGTGTAATAATTTTACCTTGTTTCCATATGTCAGGAATAATACAGTGTTGGTATGAATGTGTGCTGATATTTGTGAGAGCTAGTATTCCCTGTGTGCCCAAGTGTTTAAGGTGTATGTTAGATATGTTGTCTGGTCCAGTAGCCTTCGAATTCTTAATGTTTTTGATGATCTTGGTGGTCTGGTCTGTATTGAAGGGTGTAATGGTCGTGTAGACTCGTAGAGTCTTTTCTTGTGTTTGGCTGTTTGTCTGTCTGCGTGTTTCTGGTTGTTGTCTCTGTTTAAGTGACTTATCTTTGCGTAGTGATTAACTAGAATGTTAGCTTGTTGTGTATATGTTGGGATATTATTTTGGCTGCGACAGATAGCCGCGTGTGAGGTGTGAATGCCGCTGTTAGAGTGGGTAATGCTGTTTATAGTCTTGTATAGCCTGGATGTATCTGTGGAGTGGTTTAGTGTTGTTATGAATTCCTAAATGTTTCTGTTTGTTTGAGTTTGTTGTTTATTTCTGTGCTGAGCTGTTGTATCTGCTGTTTTATGGCTTCTGTGTGTGGTGTTTGTGTGTTATGTTTGAGGTTGTTACGTTGCCTTATGAGGTGGGCTATTTCTTTAGTGTAATTTGGCTGTATTTCCTAATGTTGCCCTTGGGTATGTATTTGTTTGCATTATTGATGATCTGATTAAATGTCTTGAGTGTTGTATTGATGTTTATAATGGGTGTGCTGTTCGACTGTGTTGACCAGTGTAGTGTAATCATTGTATACGACCAAAAAGAAAAAAAAAACGCTTTCTCTAAATTCCCTTATAAAACCTCCGTCCCTACGTACTTTAACACGAGCGAAAGTGATTAAAAATTTGAAAATATAAAATGTGTATTTTGTTCGACCTACTGAATAGAGAATAGTTACGGACGAAAATTTACATGAATGTTCGACCAACTTGGGCATTTATGACTATATATACATATACTGACCGTAAGTCTGAACCCATAAAAAACGTATAAAAAAACAAAACAAAGATCACCGCATTTCTAGTTTAATGGTATAAACGAATTACAACATGATTAATAATTTACAAAGAGGGGTCACACTAAATACTGAATTATTTAGTGTGACCGGCTCGAGCAAGGATAATGGTTTCACATCTTGAAGGCATTCAAGTTAACCCACAGATGTAGTTTTTCGTCAGAGTTCCTTGCCATTTTCAATGAACAATAAACGAGAGGTCCCGTTCACTAGTTTTGTTCTTCACTTTTGAGACGATATTTTTTTAATTGTTCCCACAAATACTCAGTCGAGTTTAGATCAGGACTTTGTTGTGGAAACTTCAGCACTTTGCGCTCTCCCAATTTGTTTCTGTCTTTCCAAGTAAGCCTTGTTGAGTATTATACTGTAGGAAGGGAATTTCTTTCGTGCAGTATGAACCATATGGAACTCTGGTAACTCATCGAAATACATACGCTTAATCAATCATATGATGAGGGGTTTGTCAATTTGTATCCCTAACCTCCTGATAAATGTCGTCTAGTCGTCCAGGTTTGCCACCTACTTCTGCGGCTCTTTACCAAATTTCTTCAGGATTTTCGAAGCCGCACGAATTCTTTCGGGGATTGTTTTCGGGCTCGCCTACGAGAACACCACCTCGAACCACCCAAACACTGCAGCATCGAGCAACAGGACTACTGGGAGGATGTCCGTTGGCGCGTTTATGATGAATATTAGCAAAGCTTGGGTTCTTGTAGCCTGGCTCTTTGATCCAACCGCGAGGACCACTATTTTGACAAGATGCATTGTCGAGGATCATCTCGTCAAATTTGTGATCTTTCATGAACGGGAAGATCGTCTTCTGAAGATGATGGTCCTTCAAAACTTGGGCACTAACTGTGAATGTCTCCCATTGGTAACCGAGCGTTGTTTCGCCGTTTCTCCGCTGGTGTCCCACCAACTACCAACCACCAAAAAACGCCATGTTTTGAAAGTCCAAATTTTCAGATATGAGCTCAGAAAACGTAGATAAACGCGATACCAGTTCCAAAACATGTTCCAATCAAATTAAAACCCCCGTAAGACCATTTTGAAAAAGAGTTTGAAAGAAAAAGGTTTTCTACAAAAGTTTTGGTCGTCAAGTTTACATCCGTTTCATATAGTTTATACTATACGTTTTATCCTCTTTTCTTACTTTTGGTGGATTCAGTGGGGTCTTTAAGGTAGGAAATGATAGGCCCTGTAACCTCAAATTTAGGTACCAGTGTCTATAATAGTTAATTATATTTTTTCCCTTTAAAAATACTACTACTATTACTACTACTAATAATAATAATAATGTAACAAGTTGAATAACTAAGTAATCATTAGCTATGTGTCTTTGGAAAGCAGCTACAAAACCAACAGAAGCAGATCAACTTTTCGACGCCATAGATCTTGTTTAACTAATTTGTTAGAGTTTTATAACGAAATAGTGCGCGAATACGATAGGCATAGAGCGGCTGACGTTATGTATTTATTTGGACTTTAAAAAAGCGTTCGATATAGTTCCGCATAGAAGATTAATTGCGAAGGTTAAAGCGCAGGTATACGCAGTCAGATAGCTAACTGGTTAGAGGAATGGCTTCGTGCCAGGAAACAGAGGGTCGTTGTTAATGGTAGGGAATCGGGGTGGTTGGATGTAGGTAGCGGTGTCCCTCAGGGTTCAGTGTTAGGCCCATTGCTATTCGTAATCTCCATTAACGACATAGATGTAGGCTTGACCAGTAACGTGTCAAAATTCGCGGACGATACTAAAATAGGCGGTAAAGTTCTTAAGGTGGACGATAGAAATAGGCTCCAAGACGATGTAAATAGGATTATAGAGTGGACGGATAAGTGGCAGATGCAATTTAACGTAGACAAATGTAAAGTTTTGCATATAGGTTCTCGTAACAACAATTACACGTACACGATGGATGACAGACAGTTAGCGAGCGTTGACAAGGAAGTAGATTTAGGCGTACGCGTATCTAAGGATTTAAAAGTTAGGAACCAGTGCCTAAAGTCTTGCGCAAAAGCTAATAGGATGTTACGCTTCATAGCGCGTAATTTCGAATTTAAATCGAAGAATATTATATTGCCCCTTTACAAGTCCCTAGTCAGGCCTCACTTAGAATAAGCCATTCAGTTTTGGTGCCCGTATTTGCGTGAGGATATTGATAGGTTAGAAAGGGTTCAGCGACGCGCCACGAAACTAATTCCGTCACTACGCAACAAGTCTAACGAAGATAGGATTAAAGAGTTAGACTTGCATTCACTCGAAACTAGGAGATTAATGGGGTAGCTTACTGAAGTTTTCAAAATCGTTAATAAAATCAATAACGTAAATTTTGACAAACTGTTCATTTTCGATAATAGCAATACTCGTAATAACGGATTTAAATTACGTGGCAAACGTTTCATTACTAACATCGTTAAAAACTTTTTACGTTTACAGTAACTGATAAATCGAATAAACTTCCCGCGTCCGTGGTGAACTCTACCAGCGTTAATATGTTTAAAAACCGTTTAGATAAGCATTTTAAAAATATTAACGTCGTTTAAAATAAAACAATTAGCAACAGGAGCTCTGGGGGTAATGGTCGAGGTTTGAGTCTGTTGACGAGTAATCCCAGTTTGTGACATGCCAGCAACAAAATTATATTAAAAAAAAAAAAATAGACTAACACGAACTTAGATGTAGCTCGTAGCGTAAACTAACCCACTTTTTGTTATACTCTTCATACTTTTTTTTTTCTCTTTTCTTATCCTCTCTTTACTTGCATGGTTTGTAAGCGTTCTTATTTTACTTCTTTTCATCTTTCACCCCTTCCCTATTCTCTTCGACTATTTTTCCGACTTGTCGGCAGTGGCCGGCAGATGATGATGGTGAGTCTTTCTCTCTTTTCTGAATGAATGTTAATCCACGAATGATAGGTTTTGCTACTTACTTAACCCTTTATCCTCTTCTTTTAACCCCCTACTCTCCTTTTTCTCTCGGGCTAACCTTAGAGTGGATCTTAGGATCTTTGTTAGCCTTAGCTTCTGTAGATCTGTAGAACTTCCAATCACCCTGCAGACTATCTTGGGCAGACCACCACCAGAATTTTGAAAAGGTACTTAATCGTATAGTGGTAGGCAACTAACCACAATGTCACAGTGTTAAAAGTTTGTTATAAAGGGTTATTGCTGCTCCAGCTGAACCTGGCTGCAGTTACTATTCAAACCATACTTTTATATTATTGAGAAATTCTTATTTTTTATATTAGGTATTTCATGTCGTTTAATTGAAAATATTATTATTGTTTTTTTAACTCGTTTCCCTTTTGTGATTTGTTAATAAAGACTAACGCCAGTTTTCCTTCATCCATTGAAAAAGGGAAATCGAAGATATTAATACTTAGAATATTTGATGCCTGTTGATGCCTGTTTAGAGGTCGGGAACGGCTGAAGGGAGTGGGGTTTAACTCGGATTATCCTGTTTGAACTGGCAGCTCTAGGAGGCTCTATCCGCAGTCCTCTTTGAATAAGCTGTAGAAATCCATCGTGGGATTCTCTGGTAGGTAAATAGGAGTATTTTTATAATTTTTTAGCATTTCCTCAAAACGGTTGCCAGTTCTGCCGTCAAAGCAACCATGTTTTGCGTCATTGTCTTGCTGGAAGACAATCAACTACACCCGGCGGGGCATACCGAATCAAAATGGGATTATGACTAAACATTAGCTTCTCATTCATAATCCTACGAACTTTTAGGAGATTACCAATCGAACTAAAATGAAGCAACCCCGCACTACATCTACCAGTAATACAGTCAGATGGAAACTTTTCATGGATATGTCGTCTAACAAACGTACGCCTTTCAATACACCTACCCAATAATTAAATTCTGGTCTCAATCTCACTTCGCAGCACATTCTTCCATTCATCATGCCAATTTTGATATTGCTTTGTAAACGCGTCTCTTTCCCGTTCGCGTCACTAATATACGTCTCTCTGACTAACTTTTCTTTACAGACACGTTTGTGAAGCCTTATTTTTAGTGGACATGCTCGCAGCAATTCCACGGTTCTCTTTGCATGGTTGCGCAGATTTCTGTGGAGCTGTCTCAAAGGTATTTGCTGAGGGGAATCTTTGAATAATGCGATCTTGTCTGGTAGTAGTTACACCAGGCCGACCTTCTCCGCTACGAGCAACCAAACTGCCGTCTTTCCGCACCCGCTGTAGGCGTCTTTAAGCTGCTGTTTTCGATATTTTGAGTTAGGTGGCAATTTTCCTTCGGCTTCTTAATTCAGATGTTAACTTAGTTCGTTTCGTGGTGCAGAACATTACCAGACATTTTTCTAGAACCTTTTGGAAGGTCAAGACGGAGGATCCTCAATTAACTAATGTTTTATTATCTCTTAACACATCCGACACCGTATAGGTACTAAAACAAGGAAGTAGGAGTAATAAATTCCCCGCAGCAAATGTAATGTTTCTACGAAACTTGCACAAGTGCTAAAACTATAGGCAGCGGAAAAGACACTTGTCCAGTCTGCTCCGCACCATATGAATATCAATACAGACATAATTACTGTAGTTTAGCGAGAAATAAAACGTTTTCCCCTCAAAAGATGAGTATAATGTATATAAACTATCATATATTCGGTTGGTTTATTCCATCTGCCTCAGCTACACAAATATTAGTGAAAAAAAAAGAACCTACTCTCCGACTTGATATATATATATATATATATATATATATATATATATAATATATAACGTAAAGAACGACGCTTGTATAGGAGATATTCCGCGCAAGACGAGAGAGAGAAAACGGAACAAATGAAAAAATGAAGTAACCACCTGGGAATCGAACCCGGGATCTTCCGATTGCCGGTCAGACGCGATACCATTACACCATGGACTTCACTCTTCCAAATGCCGTAATTCTTCTACATACTCGCAGAAACCAATGCCCCAAGGGGGCACCTCCCGCATGCCGTAACATTATATACATTCAACTGCAAAGAACACGCAGTTAACCTTTTAACGTCAATATGGAATTATGACGTTGATTTTAAAATAGAATTAAAATTAAAACAAATAACACTATAACGGATGAAAAACCACAAGACAAGCCTCAAATTCATATTAATGGAAAAATAAAACGTTAAAAGAATTATTTAACAAATCAAAGGAATTTTGGCATTTACACTTTCTAATACTGATAATCGTTAACTATAATTATGAAATTGTGAATTAGAACAAAAACTAAAATCAGTTTCGAAACTATGCCAAATTTGAAATACTGTATAACACAAACACGCCCTTTTGTTTTTCACTTTAATATTACGAGGTAAATTTAACAAACATCAGCCCATGTAATAACTGCAAACTATTATTATTATTATTTAGCAGTCACGATTACGCACATACGCACAATACACGTAATTCGTTATGGAATTAGTTACACGATTTCGGTTGCGTGTAACGAGACAAACCATATTTTACATCGCGATCATGATCAGCGTTCGTATTTTCTTTCAACCATCGTATACTTATGACCAAATACAACTTCTGGAAGTATACTGCACCCGCTTATCTCGCGCGATCGTACAAGGTGGGGGGAGGGGAAATAATAAATAAGAGTGATCAAAGTTTGCGCATATTTCGTATTACGGTTTCTTATTATTATACGACATACATTTTCTTTTAAACATATATCTACGTACAGATGACGAAAAAGTCGCGATGAAACGAATGAGAACAACAAATAATACACAAAGATTATTATTATTATTATTATTATTATTACTGTAACTGTTGTTGTTGTGTGAAATAATTAACTGTATCGAAACGTGGTATAAAGATGAAACGGTACAACAAACAAGTTTCCGCTTCTTTTCTGGATCAATATCGTGTACGTATCGAGAGGAAAAACCGGGAATGAATGAACGGTCCGAGAGAGAGGGTTTGGGAGAGAGAGAGAGAGAGAGAGAGAGACGTGAGCGAACCAAAGTGTATTTATATAAGGCATAATGTTATTGTCTGTCCAGTGACGGAATGGTTTCTTTCGTTGTGAGAAGACTTTCTTTACAATCGATAGATTAATGAACGAAGAACGCCTATCTTTGTCTCCGTCGTATGTCGTGATCGTATTCGTAGTTGTGGTCGTTTCGCCTTCGTCATCGTTGTTGTCGTCGTCTGCTACACCGCCACGGCCGCTGTCGCGCGTGGTTCGCTCTCTCGCCGCACACACAAACACGAGCGAGCAGCAGCAGCAGCAGCAGCAGACGGCGGCGCGCTCCTCCTCATTCAGACGCTTGCAAAAGCGCGCAGACACGCGCTTCCCCCCACACCCCGAGACCCCATCCCCCAATCCCCCAACGCAATACTCGGATGCGGTCACTTTCCAAGCGCGGGCGGAAGAGGGCGCGAGGTGTGAGCCTCGAGTAATAATAACAAGGGATAAATAGGTATAATAAGGAGGCTCGTAAAATAAGAGGAAAACGAGCGAAATTGGCGCCTCCTCAAACCTTACATAAGGGCTAAGTCGAAAACTTAAAAATGAAAAGAATAAGCAACGAAGGAGGGAAGGAAGGCAAGCCACGCTAAAGGGAGATAGATAAGCGACGAGACGAACACCACCACGACCGACTCAACGAACAAACGAATGAAGGTCCTTCACAATTACACCATTTCCATCCACGATCAATTTATACAAACGAAAGCATTCGTTCAATGAACACTTACGATACAGATCAAACTCCCCACAACTTAACAACAATCCAAAACCTTTACGATTAAAAACAAAAATGAATAATTAAGCCGACTATATAAATAATAATTCTACAGAACTGAGCGCAGTCGCGGTCACGTGACCGCCATTATACGGACGAACCAAGATATGTTTTTTTTTTCCCCCCCCGAGGGAAAAATGAGCGACTACGGAACGCAATTCCTAATTTTCTTCTCACGTTTCAAGGTTACCGGCATTGACATCAACAACGACCACCACAAACAACCACGACCATGCGTGTGGGATTAGGCCCCGGGTTCCTCATCCACCCCTTTCGATTCTAGTGTGGATTTAGACCACCTCACGCAGTCACTCATTATCAAAACCGAACTTCACTCATCCGCGAGAATATTCTTTTTCATTTTTTGTTTTAGCTTCACTCTGACATTCACCGACGAGATATTTATTTCTTAACGAGTCTGGCAATGAACAACCGAACTATATATATATATTGGGCCTATCAGAGGGGGGGGCTAGGAGGGCCATTTGGCCTGGGCCTCAAGTTTAAGGGGGGGCCTCAAATTTAGAAACTTTCAGGTTTGAATATAATGTTTTGCAGTGAAAGTAATAATTGGGTTTAGCTATGGGCCTCAAAAGTTGGAAGTGGCCCGGGCCTCTCTGGACCTCTAAGAGGGCCTGTATATATATACAGGGTGTCCCACGAGTCCGATCTCGTATGAAAATTTATTTTAAATTAAATTTACAAAAGTAATACATTAAAACTAAAAAAAAATGTTCAAATTGATGTCTTGTTTTGGGGCCTTTTTTTTTGTTCCAAGTAGAATAACATTCAATGGCTAATATGGAAATTACTTACACTCAGGTAAATGCTTCTAACTTTTCCTCAGGAGTGTAACTTACTTCCATATTAGCCACTGCGTGTTATTCTACCTGCAGCAAAAAAAAAAAAAAGGCCCCAAAACAAGGCATCAATTTGACTATTTGTTTTAGTTCTAATGTATTAATTTGGTAAATTTAATTTAAAATAAATTTCCTTATGAGACCGGACTTATGAGACACGATATATATATATATATATATATATATATATATATATATATATATATATATATATAGCGTAACTGATTGGTTGAGTGAAATTCGTTATCTAATACTTTTGGTCTACGAGATCTTACAAAATTTGAATCAGACTTTCATACAATGTAATGGGGGTGGGGGTGGGGGTGGGGGTGGGGTGGGGGTATGAACCATACCCCTTAAAATATTTTATATCAACTAAAAAAATACATAAAATAAACGGTGGAGAAAAATAACGAAATGATGTCAAAAGATCAGTCGTAGATTGAGTAAAATGTTCGACGAAAGTGACAACCGATATATTCGCTCTTTCCTTACGTGATTAAATCTGTTCTTTATAAAGTCCTAACATACGACACACACATGATCGCGGTCACTTTACAAACTCGAAAGAATTAACGACGAAACACAAGGAACTGTTGGTATAAAAAAAAACAACAACAAAAAAAAAGGTTCCTTGCCATTCATGCTTCTCTCTCAATGAACGCCATTGATTGCCACCGACCAACTGGCCTCCAAAGGACTACCGCTCTCCTTTAAAAACCGTCTCCTAACAACAACAATTATCACGCCATGATACAAGCTCGTAAATGAGTACAACCCCTCCTTCCATCTCTTAAAATTTTACGCCTCCCCCCGTTCACTTCTTCTAAGCGGGCATCTTCAACCATATATATATATATATATATATAATATATATATAATTATATATATATTATATATATATATATATATATATAATATATATATATATATATATATATATATCCACAATAAAGTGGAGAGAGAGAGATTGATTGATTTTCGGGCGTTTTTGTTTATTAATTAGAAACATTCTCAAAAATGGACTTTAACAACTATAACACTACACTATCGAATGATACAGACCGTGGCCAAATTGTTAAAATTACTAAAGTTTATTTTTTAAACTTGGATAATTCGTAGTTTTTTTTTTTTTCAAGAAATGAATCAGCATAAACAGCCAAACTGTCTCTGAACAACTACTATCTAATAATTCTGGGGTTGAATGCTAGAATGATCAACGTCAAAAAATCCACTTTTTGAGATAAGGGTAAGGCTGAACTCGAAATCAGCTGCTTTTTCAGTGCTACAAGGGTCAATGTCATCAAATCATTAGGTGCACCGCAATGAGCCAATGTCCTAAGCGAAGATGATGCGGATGAAGATGAATAATGAAGAATGAATTTTCTTAAAGCCAAAAGAGGCATCAAATGAGAGTGCGTATGGGTGCAATTTACTGAAATAAAGGAATAATGTTCGCTAATAAAGGATGACTTTTGATTACAGAAAGAAACCTTCAATCGCATTTTTCTCAAAATGCAAAATTTTGACATTGGCCTTTCCAGCAACTTTCAGCCCTAGAATTATACCCAATTTAAGATATTTTAGTGCTTGTTCTACTGTACAATACATTTAGGCATACTTTCGATACAACTGACGCATTGATGTCAGAGCTTCTCATCATGATGCATGGACTTGAACTGGGCTCAAAATCCTTACTATTTTGTTTACTTTTTTAATTTATTTTCCTTTTTATTATTATTATTATTATTATTATTATTATTATTATTATTATTTCTCTCACATTTTTTATGGAGTTTAATATCTGGAGGGGTTACTATCAATGAAGCAACAGGATCTGATTCTCGGAAAACTATTTCAATACTTTTTAGAGTACTGAAACTGGAGTACAATTATTTATTAGATCAAGGTTCTTAAAACATAATTTGTTTAATTTTTACCGACTCATTTCTTAATACTGAATGAGGTACCCTAAAGGGTATAAAAAAGCAACTTTTCACTCGTGATTCGATACACACAAAAAAATCATAATGACACTGAAGCTAACACGTATTCAAAGTAGCTTTGACAAAGGAAATTTCAAAACAGCTTTGATATTTGTAAAATTAGTATGCGTTTCCTTGTTAATAATTAATTTAGACTGGATGTACAATGATATCGGTCAATTTGAGTTGCTTGCTTAGCATTTTTAACATACTAAACTGCTGTCAGAGAGTTTTCGTTCTCTGAAGATAAATGCTAATCTTTTAAAACCAGGAAACGAATGCGTGCTTTATGGATCTTTATTAATTAATATTATTATTATATATCTTGACACCTACGCACGTAGGACAGTTTACATCTGTAAAAGTAAAAAAGCTTCACCACTATTTACTATTTCATTTAAAAAATAAAAATATTGACAAATTTAACAAGCAAAATTGTGAAATGAAGTAATAAACAGAGTATAAAATTTAAAAATAATTTAGTTACCCTTCTCTTATAAGAAATTTAATGCACAAATGTAACCAAATAAAAGTTTAAAGCACTAATGTAATGTAATTGGGCAATTATTATATTTTATATAATAATTCGCGGTTTTCCTTTAAAAGTTTTTAAATTACTTCACAACATGCATGTTTTTAACTATTTAAACAATTTACTACTTTTCGCTGAAACTAGTAAATCATCCGTTAATGACACCATAAATATGGTATACTATACTTATATAATAAGGCCCGGTACGATACTTATGCTCGGACAAACGCCATATTTTTGAAGTCTATTTGGTCAAGGTACTATAGGAAAATTTTCCCCTTAGCAAAACGAGCTTAAATTTTCAACGTAAAGCGTCTCTGTGCTGGTTCAATTGACCATATGCCCACACGCTTCAACGAAAATATCTTATCAAGTAAATGAATACTAAAATCTAAGAGAAAAATCTTTGTAAATTACGTTACAGTACGTGTATCATAATTAATATCTCTTAACATGATAAATCTCATAACAACAAAGAAATTAGTTGAAATAAAATGCAATATATCTTTGTAGGTTGGTATTTGATAAGGCATTTTTTTTCTTTTATCATGCGTGGTTAAAGACAGTAATTTCTTTGTTAATTTAACGAGTTTCTTCTCTGAGTGTAGTAATTTGGCCAGAGTTTGTACATTATCATTATTGCAGTAATATGGGGAAAAATCAGGGTGGGCTTACGTAATTAGCGAGGTTCCGCAAAGGTCAATTTAAGGTTTAAAAATACGCAATATAAAGTGTAAGCCCTAAACTAACAGTCAAAAGATGAAAAAATTCAGTTTATACAAAATTTACTGAAAAAAAAAAAAAAAAAATCATCTTCAACTTTCAAAAACATTTGCAAAGACTATAAATTACAAAAGCTTTCCAAATATGCAATAATTAGAATGGTACCTTTCAGAATTAAGGTACTTTCTTAAGCGATTACGACAACAACGATAACGAAAATGTTGTAAGATAGTTAATTTCGACTTCGGTTGAACAAAAATCACTACACAAACACAAGCGGACACTCGCTACTAATTTAAGCTAATATAACGTATATTTATAGTTTATACATAGATGTGGTTGCTCTTATGCAACCTGTAGTGGAAATACATGTCGCTAATTTTCAATTCGCATATGCGACAATAAAATTACTACAATATATATATATATATATATATATAAGAAAATGAAAAAGTTTATTGGCAGACTAATAGTCCATATAACAAAGTAATAATATAAACTGAAAAAACAAAAATTAAGTACTAAGAATAGCAATACAAATAACGAAAAATAGCAATATCGAAGTTGAGCTACGGACAAACGTTTTCATATGAATTCGATAGCTTACATGACATATGGCACGACTGATGAATAGCTTGGATAATTGGGTTGGCTGTTTTTTTAATTCTTTGCATTGTGGCTAGCGTACATTTGCGAAGCTGAGCGTCTTGGGAGTAACTAATGGAGGAGTTTGCAATATACACATTAAACAGCAAAGGAAAGAGCAAGTAGCCCTGCTTCACTCTGCAGGAGGAACCAAAACACTCGGGATATTACATTGCTTCATCTAACCGTAAACAACTGGTGGGTACACCATAATTTCAATATATTTAATATATACACAAAGGAACTTTGTACAATTTTGTCCTCTAGTTTCTGAAATAAAACAATGGTTCACTCTATCTTATGCCTTCCTTATATCCAAGAAACAACTATAAATAGCTGAATTACTGTTAGTATATTTAAATACAATTTCCTTCAATATAGTGGTTATATATATATATATATATATATATATATATATATATATATATAATATATATATATATATACCTTACAACCTTACAAAGGTTCCACGTGATGATTTCTCATTTCGCGAAGGTCAAGCGTGTCGCCCCTCCTCTCGAGTTGGCCTGGTGAAGTAGTGAGTTGGATTCTTGCGCTCTCCACCTCACATAGCCAGGTACGCCCGGCTCATCGGGGATTGTTCTGAGCCAGGCGTCAAGTCTTCTTTTGAAGATTTCCACTGCAACTCCCTTCGTGTTTCTTAGGTCTTTGGGCAGCTGATTAAATAGTTTTGGTCCTCTCACTACAAAACTATTTTCTTTCAGGGTTAAGGATGTTCCCTGTCTCGCCTTCAATTTGGGAATACGACACAGTCTACCGTTTCTACCTTCCACCGTTGTTTGGGGAGTTATGGGATTCAGAGTAAGATTAGGGACTAGTTTCTCCATTATTTTCCAAGTGTAAATAATGGTGTATCTCTCTCTTCTCCTTTCCAGTGAATATAGGTTTAGTTCTCGTAACCTTTCCCAGTAATTTAGTTCTTTGCACCCATTGATCTTGGCTGTGAAACTTCTTTGAATCCCCTCCAGCTGTCTAATGTCTTCTTTTTTATATGGGGATGTTAGGACCGAGCAGTATTCCAGTTTGGGTATTATCAGGGTTTTCAGTAGGGGGATCATTACATTCCTATCCCTTCGTTTAAAAGTTCTCAATATCAGACCCGTTATTCTCTTTGCTCTGTTTACTGCTATCTTATTTTGTGTTTCAAATTTCGCATCATCTGTCATTACAACCCCTAAATCTTTTGCTCTGGAATTTCTCTGGACTTCCTGTCCATTTGGGGTATAATATTCCATGGACTTTAGGTCTTCTCTTTTTCCGTACCGTAATAGCTGAAATTTCTCGGTGTTAAACTTCATATTGTTGTCTTCCGTCCACTTGTAAATTTTGTTTATGTCGGTTTGTAGAGATCCTATGTCTTTTGGTTTTCGTATTTTTCTACTGATCTTTGTGTCATCTGCAAAGGATGTTACTGTGCTGTCTCTGGTAACGTCCTCATCTATGTCAGTTAGCATGATTATGAAGAGTAGTGGAGCTAATACCGTTCCTTGTGGTACTGAGCTGAGGACCTCTGATTCTGATGAAGATACTCCTTGTACTGTAACGACTTGCCTCCGCTCACTAAGGAAATTATATATCCATTTCCCTACTTTTCCTGTTATTCCCATATATTTCAGTTTATGTATTATGATTCCATGGTCACACTTGTCGAACGCTTTAGCAAAGTCTGTGTATAGTACATCATAGTTTTCATTACTTTCAAGTGAATCAATAATGTTGTTGTAGTGTTGCATTAGTTGTGACAGGCATGATCTGCCTGACCGAAACCCGTGTTGGTTATCATTGAATTTTTCTGAGTTTCCAAAAAGTCATAGATTTTCTGTCTAACAATTCTTTCAAATATTTTGGTGAGATGAGATGTAAGCGACACTGGCCTATAGTTTTTGGCCTCGGATCGATCTCCTTTATATATTGGGACGATGTTCGCGCTCTTCAGGATGCCCGGTATTTCTCCCGTGTTTAATGATCGTCTCCATATCCAGTATAGGGGCTCAGCGATTGCATTCTTGCAGTTTTTGATCAGTGTGGCATTCCATTTATCCGGTCCTGCCGCTGAGTGTGTTTTTAGTTTCCCTATGACTTGTGCAATATCCTCCGTCGTAAAGTCGAAATCCGTTATACTTTCCCCTTGTGGTTCTTCTTCAAAGAACGCGTTTCTATCGCATATCAGTTTGTCAGTTTTTGGGATACTGAAAGATGATTCATACTGAGCTTTTAATATTTCAGCTACTTCTGTTAGATCATCAGATAAATCACTATTCTCATTTTTTAAAGGCCCGATAGTCGCATATATATATATATATATTATATATATATATATATATATATATATATATACACACACACTATTTCATTGGCATTTCTGAATTTCACTTTCCACTTGACAATTTCTTAACTTTATTCACAATTTAAATCATTATTATTATTATTATTATTATTATTATTTCTATATTTTTAAATTTTGTTTATTTCATCCATTAATAATGGGAAGCAGCGTATAATATTTGATGAAATGTTTGGAATAATATAAAGGAAATAACTATCTGATAATCTAACATAAGACATATACGCGCACCGTGTCCCCCAAAAAATGGCCACCATTTACAAGACCAACAAAACCACAATTCAAAGGATAACTAAATGAAACAATAATCATATTAAACCCTTTCTATTGTCCTTAAAATGAGAGGAAGTTTATTTAAATCGGATGAGTAGTCTTCTTACAAATTCAACTTGAATAATAGTCGTTAAAAAATAAAGGATGACAAGAAGGGTAACTGAAGACTTTGGTTATCCTTGGAATCGTAGTTTTGTTGGCGCAATAAAAAAGGAGGCCGCTTTTTTTATGAACACTATATACACGTGTGTGTGTGTGTGTGTGTGTGTGTGTGTGTGTGTGTGTGTCATACAGAGCAGCATAGGTACCAGCTACTAAGTAACGATAAGTTCGACTGTGCATGAGCACCTGCAGCCAATCGACGACGAGTTCCACGAGACCAACTATACCAGCTTCAGTGCCCGTCCGATCATCATACTAGCGGAACATTAAGTATCGAGGTGGCTCATGGATGAGAGTCCTCGGAAGCGTTCTAAAATAATTACAGTACCTTGATTGACCACATTCCAAAAAGTCAGAGGGAAATCGCGAAAATTTGTGGTGTTAATCAGAGAACATTGTCCAGAATCCTTAAGAAACGTGAAGCAGCTGAGAGCACATCATCCGACGAAGTGCAGATGTGGAAGAAAACGAAAAACATCCATTCGTGATGATCGATTTCTTCTCCGTTAAAGTAAAATAGATTCTAGGAAGACCAGCGGTGCCTTAGGAAAAGATCTTTCTGCCGTTGGAGCAAGAGCTAACACTGTCCGCCGCCGCTTGATTGCTAGTGGAAGATTCGCGAGAAAACCAATAAAAAAGCAGCTTCGAATGAAAAAGAAAAGGTTGGATTGGGCTAAAAAGTACAAAAACATGACAAGAGTGGGGGGGGTAATCTTTTCAGACGAGTTACTTCTTTGTGCAAGGGCAGCGAAGTCAGCACGTGCGCCTGTCGGTGGGTAAACCATTGAGAGAGTGTCATGTGGATCAATGTGTAAAATATCCTCAAAAGAAGATGCTCTGTGACCCCTTCAGCAATTATGACATCGGTTCACTAAATCCTGTTGCAGGAATGATGAGATGATCTCAATATATTGAAATACTGCGAAGAAACTTGATTTCCGAGTTGACGAAGAGGTTTCCGAATGGAGACGGCGTTTTCCACCATGTCACTCTTCAAACGTTGTGACCAGGTTTTTCAGAGAGAACAACATTCAGATGTTAGATTGGCTGGGGAACTCTCCTGATTTAAACCGAATTGAGAATCCGTGGGCTATTTTGAAATCAAGACTTAGAAAAAAGAACTGTACGACGATGACGAAACTGATGCAGGCAATAATTGCAGTGTAGTACAAAGACCAACAAATTGCTAGAGATTGTACTCAGTAGATTCAATGCCAAACCGTGTTCAACAAAAGATAAAAAGTCGTGGTGATCATAATCATGTACTAGAATTACAACTGTTATTGTTAAGATGTTAAAAATTGAATATATTTATATTATTTTCTTTTATCCCGTTTTTCTTGTTAATGCAATTAATATTCATATATATATATATATATACTGTATATATGATGAATAAAACCACGAAGGGAAAAGAAACACAAAGGGGTGAGCACCCCTTTGTGTTTCTTTTCCCTTCGTGGTTTTATTCATCATAAATATTTTTCACGTGTCACTTTCGTGAAATAATTTTTCATATATATATATATATATATATATATATGCTGCAAACCCACAAGAAAAAAGAAAAACGATTCCAAGGCCTTTCGTGTATTCAGAGCTACACCTCGTCTTGTGGGCTTGCAGCATTCATTCATTTCACATGTTTAATTGTGAAATTCATCCCATATATATACAGTATATATATATATATATATATATATATATATATAATTAGTGGTGGACCTGATGTCAGTTTTTCAACATCTGCGGATGCGGATATTTAGTTAATCTATCAATATAATATAGAATTATGAATATATGACAATTTTTCAAATTTCGTGATATTACTATTATGGCAGGCAATGTATAAGAATTAAAATTAATATTAATGTTTTCATTAGGATAAAAATAATAACTTTCTCAAGAGTTTCAGCCACAGAAAATTGAATGAAACAAGTTTCATTCAATTTTCTGTTACCAGGTATTTATATTTTGAGGTTTATATATTTGTTTGTTCATTACTAATTAATACTTTACATGAAATGTGCATGACTGGGCCTTATAAGCTACTTTATAAGCTAATTTAACTGTAAATTGCATAATTTATTAGAGGTAATATCCGCATAACATCCGCAGTCAGAAGTGCGGATGTTAAAAATGATGCGGATATCCGGTCCACCACTAATATGTATATATAAAACGCCCACGTTTCCTGGGCTGCGGTTTCCGATATCATACTGGCATCCTATACTTTAAAGCTACACGTAAATGCGTATTATAATTAGATCAGCTACTGTTTTAATGTCAAAATTCGTTTTCCTGTTCTTGCTGAAAAATGCCATTCTGAAAATTTTTAACCGACTTTGACGTGGACATCATAGGATGATAGGAGGAACCCGTTTGGGTCACCGAGACTACCTACGTACCCCAAGGAGCAGTACCCAAAGGGCGGTAGTGAAAAAAAACATCAAATAAGCAGAACTGTTTCCAATATTCTGTTTATCCCAACTTAATTCGAGTTTTTGCGGTGGTTGGTATTCACGAGGGGTTTGGCTACAGCTGCCCTACCATCGTATCTCGATCTGTTCAGTTCTGTTCCAGTTGTCATTGCAAACTACTGTTTAGCCGAACAAAGTTCTGATGCAGTAGTCTTAGGTTGGTGCTTATGCTTCAAAACTCGTGATGCGATAAGGTTCTTCTGTCACGTTCCGTCAGTGTTGCTCGTCGCTCACTATTTCGCATATGCGATGCGGGTCATGAAGTTATTATAGTCTTGGGGACTGTTCTCCGAGATACACGGGCAATCTCGGTGACTTTTGTCACTGACGCACCAGCCAGACAGGCTTCTATTATCCTGGTCCTTTCAAAGTTAGTTAAATCTTATCCGAGTGTCATTTATTTATTCCAAAAGAAAGGAAAACTAACATCAGCAAATAACAGTAGTCGATGTTTTCAATATAATATGCGCTTACTCACACATTTAAAAAAAACATATGCCATTATTGAAAACTGAAAAACAGCCCCGAGAATGCGAGCGTTTCCATTATTCTATTACACACACACACACACACAGTATTGTGCAAATTAATGTGAACATGGAACAAAAATAGGATTTTTCGTTATTTTTAATGAAAAACAATTAAATCTTTTTAAATGTAATTTTATGAATAAGTTTAATTAATTACGTATGGTATACACTACATTATTGTATCATCTAAAACATTATTGCAGCATCTTTTGAAGTCGAGCTTGTCACTCAGTTTCTGCCTAATTTAGTTTATTCTTGTCAGCCCGTGCATGGAACAAGGAACTCTTCTGGGATAATTAAATCCACTACAGTCCGAATAAGTAATGGTAACTGGCAAATACTAAAGTTTTTCTTTTTCATGATGGAAGCCCAACGTGGGCAACGGGTCACTAGCAAAGAGGCTCCTTGGAGCCTCTTTCAAAATTCTCTATGAAATCGTTATATGGATGCATATTAACCTCGCATTTGTGTCGTATCAGTAATGATAATTTAGGATTAATACATACTTTAACTATTAATAATACTTATTTACTTATTTATTATTAATTAATAATAACTAGCTCTTTATTTTTAATAAGTGCCGGGTAAAGCCTAAAGCTTAAGGACGAAATTACATAAAGTAAATAGTCCAGGTTCACAATTATTTATGTCATTGTAAATTGTAAAACCAATTTATTTATTTTATTATTAATAAAGGTTATTCAATTCAAATCAATATTACAGTGCATTTAGAATCTTTTTCTCGTGATCTTTCCTGGAAAGATCACATATATTCTTTCTAAAACAGCTTCTAAAAGGTTAGGTGTGGTGTCCCGGCTTCGCAGTTTCTTCACCCCAACTCAATTGCTATCTCTGTACAGAGGTCTTGTTCGCCCGTGTATGGAGTATGCTTCTCATGTGTGGGGTGGTTCAACCCACACAGCCATACTTGACCGAGTGGAATCAAAGGCTTTTCGTCTCATCAATTCCCCGCCTCTTACTGATTGTCTTCAATCTCTCTCCGCCGCAATGTTGCCTCACTCTCTCTCTTTACTATCGCTACCATAACGGACATTGCTCTTCTGAACTCTCTAACTGCATGCCTCCTCCTTTAAGGAAAGCACGCAGTACCAGGCTTTCTACACTTTCTCATTCCTTTTCTGTCCAACTATCTAACGCGAGAGTTACATCGGTATTTTCAGTCTTTCATCTACTCAACCAGTCAACTCTGGAACAATCTTTCTCAACCCATCTTTCCTCCTGTCTATGACCTCCCATCTATCAAACGCAGAGTGTCTAGGCATCTCGACAACCCTGGACCTTGATTTTGGCTTTCTTCTTCTTCTTCTATGGGAGGGACGCTTTTGCGGGCATTTGCCCTTGGCCCCTCCTTCTTGCATAAAAAAAAACTTACAGTAGTGTTTAAACTTGATAATGTTTTAATTTTTCTTCAAGAATGAATAATTCGAAGGCTATCAAGGGAGGTTTACACACCGAATATGCACATTACAATAACAGTAATGTATAATAAAAGCCTTCAAAATATAGAATACACAGTAGGGTGGGTCGAAACACACACAAGTAATTTATCCAAAAGCCACGCAATACATGGATTTCCACTTGATGTCCTTATCATTACATAAAAAAATAAGCACTGTGCTACCCCCCCTAGGGGTCGCACAAAGTACCTCCTTTACCCATTTGAGGAGCCCTCGTTATCATTTTCCTTTGACTTACTTATGTACTATATATTGTGTGATCAGCTTTCTAATCATGTGTTTTTTCTTTTCAGATGATATAGATTTATGATTTAAGTATTTGTCTCTCAAAAAATGGCCACACGTAGCAAGACGGCTAATTCTGCTTTTGGCCAACCAACTAGATTTCCACCTGCACATGATACCTTCAAAAGCCGATGTAGTAAGGCACTGTTTTTTTATTTAGCAAATAAAAGATGCTGAGGGTAAAGGTTCATGTAGTGCTAACGAATGTTACAGGATTGTCACTACTGATATTGAAGTCATCTGGAACCGATTTTCATTTCCTTACCATTGGTACAGAAGGTATCTTCATGAAAGTATGCCGACTGATGATGTCAGCATCTAAATTAAATAAAATACCCCAAAACAGAAGAAAGGAGGAATTCTTCACAAAGTTGTCAACGTTTGATGATATGTTTGACGTATGCAGTTGCGATTGCTATGACAAAAAAAGAAAGGCCACAGTGCGGGTGTATCGAAAGAATTCCAGTCCAAGAATGGAAATCTTTCATAGGACAAAAAGAACGCAGAAATCAACTGGGACCAATTGATCGAGCTACAACATCTGCATTAAGAAGAAGTGGAGTTGGACGAGAAGAGCAACAATGAGCTCAACAAAGAGCTCAAGAGAAAATGGAGGCTTCTTTCAATGATATTTCTGGAAGTTTAGACATCTTAGATATGGATGATTTTAAACCTGAACTGGAGTTAGCAGATCATGAACAAAACAGATACCGTTATGATGAGCTGGCTATTACTACAGATCGCTATCGCGTCAGCTGCAGAGCAGCGGCCGCCATTGTAAATGCAGCTTTAAAAGACACGGGAATTTTGAATGAATCTAACATGCTTGATAGGGAAAACGTGGAAAGAGAAGAAATTTTGACTTTGATTTTGGATACAGACAGTAATGACACTTTGAAAGCCTTACTATGTGATGGAACAGCATTAAATACAGAAAAAATTGGTGGTGTGATTAAATTGATTGAGATTCAGCTAGATCTTTGCAATGGTTAGTATGCCAGTTCCACATGAATGAATTGCCTTTCAGGCATGTATTTGAAGCAACTGATGGGCAGACTAGTGGACCAGACAATTTCAAAGGTGATATTGGCAAAGCGATAAAAAAGGCTTTGACAAAATTAAAAATAGTTAATTTCACTCCAGCAACTGGAAGAATAAAACAAATTCCTGCTGATGTTGTAAAAGAGCTCAGCACGGATCAGAAGTACTTGTACGACATCTGCTTATCAGTTCAATCGAAAACCGTTCCCGAAAACCTGAGTTCGAAATCTCCTGGAAATATTCATCATGCGCGATGGATCACTCGGGCTAATCGTGTTCCAAGATTATATGTATCAACAATGAAACCAGAACAGGGTTTCAAAGACATTGTGAAGATCATAATTCAGTGCTATGCTCCCGGGTGGTTCCAAATTAAACCACATCCAAAAGCGATCGATGGAGCCATAAATTTTTGGTACCTTACACAACTGGTAAGAAATGTTGAAGAAAAGTTCCAAAACATTATGGAACCAGTCTTAAAACGTAACTCCTATTTTGCCACACTGGAAAATATTCTTTTAGCAATGATAACAGATCAAAGACAAGTGAGAGAAATTGTGATCCAGCGAATAATTGAGGCCAGAAAGTCTTCCCCCAAACTGAGAAACTTTGAACTTCCTAAAACACTCAACTTGAAGGAAGAAGATTACACCGAAATGGTTGATTGGGAGAGAGAAATCATATATCCATCACCTTTGCTAAATGAATTCAGCGACAGTGACATTATCAAAGCTCATGCCGAGTCACTGATGATTCCACCATACCCGTGTCATGGTCAGAAACTGGAGAGCGCTGTCAGTCTCGTGACAAAAGCATCAGAAGAACGATATGGCTATGAAAATCGTCAAAAATTTATTCTAAATCTTTTAGAATCTAGGAAAAAAATGCCTAATTTTAACACGAAAGGGCAATGGAAGTAAGAATTTACAGGAACAATGAAGGAAGATCACTTTAGAAAAACGCCTGGTTGTAACATTGTTTCATTTTTTAAATTTTAACCTTTTCTATACCTTCTTCAATATGTCTATAATTTAAAATCTTAATATAATGCTGCTAAATGGCTACTGTCAATAAATAACAACACATTTTGTTTCATTTATATATCATATTTCAATTAGCATTTAATTTTGCATCATTGCATTAGGATTTAAAACACCAGAAAAAATGTTGTTATATGTCAGAGTACAAGACATGAGAGGCAAAAAAAAACCCAAAATTGTGCTACCCCTACAGCACTTTGCACAGAAAAAAAGTTATCAGAAGGCTTTTCGGAGCCATAGAAACCCCCCTGCAATGCGTGGCGTGGTTATTCAGTATCAAATTTTGACCCGCCCTAATACACAGTCTAATCCTTAATCTTACACTTACGAATGAAAAAAAATAAATGTTTATAAATATTTATAAAAAGGTCTCCAATCTTATAACTTCATACGAAGGCAATGAAAATATTTCAACACGAAAGTGGACGAAAAGCAACATTGAAATTGTAACTCGGGAACCGAAAACAATCGCATCAAAACTCCGTTCAAAGCTTCACCCTTCTTTCGTTCACGAATACAATTTTTTTTTAATTAAAAAAGTACAAGATTTACTGTTATTCAAAACCAAATATTTTGTTGGAAAGTTTAGTTTCACTCGTAGTACGATATATATTATTTCCGGCGAGACATTACAGTCTCACTGGTACTGAAAGGGTTTAAACGTTATTCGCAACGACCATTCTCGGTCAAACACGAGCAGAAGAGAACTGAACAGATAGGTTTGGTGTGATAGTGTTCCGTTCATGGTTCATTCGTTATTGAGCTTATCTGATTTTATAGATCATAAGTTTGGAGACTTTTAATGGTGAAGCGTAGGCAATCTCGATAACTTTGGGTCACTGAAGCACCAACTAAACGGGCCCTTACGGTCATGCCCTTTTTAAGGTCATTTAAATATTTTCAAATGCCATTCTTATAGTTGTTATTCTGTAAGAAACTCTAAAAATATCACCGCGTAAAAAGAGTAAGTGTTCTCCTGTAAAATTATACAAAACGTAAGGTCATCATCTTGAGTATTCAAACGCGTGGTCTTCGGTGAGTGGCATTTTTAAGTAAAATTCTCCTAGTGAGTAGGTTGTTGGTTTTCGTTTTGAGAATTTTAGTACACATTGAGTGCTTTCCTAAAAGTACTCTCCTTTCTAAAGGTTTTCAACTTCATTAAAGTGCTAAAAAATTAAACGAGTATTCAAAAGCTTTTGAGAACTTTTTGTTTTCCATAAATATAGTGACAGGCATTGCTTTACTCGTAATAATATCTTTAACCGAAGCCAAAAGCCGGCCGACCATCAACTGTCAGCTGTCATGTAGCACGTGCACGAAACTATACATATTTAACCCCCGTCATATTAAGCCTGTAATAAATTTCTTCCCATCTCCTCGCTTCGAGTGACTATGAGAGGAGAAACGAAAGGTCATTTGATGGTGGACGTTAAATAATGTTAAAAACTAGGACGTTAAATACTTGGAAACGAACAGCGAACGATGTGTACTTACTCTGACGAGAGGTTTTTTGCAATTTTTCGGCTCGACATCCTTGGATCGGTTGTACAGATAATTCGAGACTTCGTGTTCTGTGGTGAATCCGGCGAAGGGCGGAAGCGTTTCCAGGAAGTGCTGTAAACAGGAAAAAGAATTTTCAACAAAAGAGAAAAAAGGGTACTGTTAACGAACTTCTCTTCAGATACACGACTTAATGAAAGCAAAACGTTACCAACACACAGAGTATTATAAAGTCATAAAATAATAAAGGAATCAAACGATCTGATTGATACTCTTAGTTGAACAAAAGCCTTTCATCAACAAGTCCCACAAACCCATGTATGAAAACGCTCAGGATTTACAATTAAAAGAAATATTAGAAAAACATATATATATATTACCAGTATAAAATTATAGGAAATATACTGGTAATATTTTACCAGTATAATATATATATATATATATATATATATATATATATATATATAGTTTTGAAAAGGCCTAAGACTCGGAAATCACTTTTTCAATCGAATTTCGCAAGGACAGAGATCTAAAACTATCAAAACCTCTGCCTGTAGCCCTGTCTTTGGTGGCAGCGGTATGGGCCAGTGACGATCCATTAACAATCACTTCAATGAATGTATAGTGTGACATACTTTAACTCATCCAAACATTAAATTCTATTCGAAAGGGATAAAAACTAAAATGTTATCCCCATTAAATTACCTTTATGGGACAGAAAAAAGACAATATCATTGGATTGTAAACCATACATGAATGAAGAAAACCCACTTCAAAGATAACGGCATTTTAAAAGTTAAGATTTCTTTGAAATGCAGCCTACTATTACAACAAGTAATATCAATAATAATCTTTTTTTTTTGCTTGTATTACTATCATCCAGTTAAGTTTCCTAAATACTTTTATTTTTCTTGCATTTCTATCAGGATTATCAGTATCCTGCTGATGTACAAGTTCACTACTGCCATTTTTACCAGTAATGAAGTAATGAACTATTTAAAATATGCTCATTTCATTAAGCACTTTTAATTTCATAATTTATTCTTTTTTATGTGTTTTATTAAGCATCGTTTATTATCCATTAAATATACAATAAATCAATTTAAAATTATGTAACATTTAGTAAACTTTATATTGTATTTATTATTATAATAATTGCTATTATTATTATTTATCATTACTATTATTACTACTTGTCACTTTCACTTTTTTATGTAATAAATATACTAAATGCCATTAATTTTGCTTCAAAAGCCTCCATGCTTCCAACGGCATATTCAGATTAGAGTACTGTGAATCTATTGCTGTCTTATGTTCATATCAAATATCTAGTATTCTTTTCTGAATAAAGATTCCTGACATCCTGACGAAATCATTGCTATCAAGCGAGTTCGAGTTTTTTTTTTTTTCGAATGTTTTGCTTTCTGTATTTGCTTCAAAGCGGCTGACCGGCGTTCTCTGAACAACTAGAGACGTACCGGAATCGACAATTTGACCGAATACCAGCACTGTAATTTTGAGTTCAGCGAGACATATAAATTAGAAGCTTATAGGACTAGCCAATGACTACCGTATATTCTAGTCTTAGTTATATGTACTCAAGTTTTTAAACGAAACACAACCTATGTCGTTGTTGCTTATCCTCGAGTAGTAATTGAATAAGGTACAGATTATGGATCGGAATTAGGCCTAGTGTGTTGTAGATTCATTCTGATACACTAGGCCAATGGTAGTCAAAGTACGGCTGATCTGGCATATCTAAACAGCCCTGTGAAAATCCAACCTGCTAATAGTTATATTTGCATAGTATAACTTCTATATACTTTTAAATTCTTTAGAGTAACATATTTTACATTTACTTTTAAAAAGGTCTTACGGCCGGCTGCAGGTTGACCAGGTGACAAAGGGACCCCGAACTTCAAAAAATTTGGAAACCTTTATCCCACTTTATGTGAAGCTAATACCTTCCCTAAATTATAAGTGGCAAATATGACCTATGAAGTCCTAGATACAAAGTTTAAAAGCCTTTAACAGTAAACGCAGGGGAAGAATAAACCTGCAGCAGCTTAGAAACTACAGTACCCTCGGTCCGATAAAACAAAAAAAATAATAATAAAAATAAAGAAAGTCCTAGACTGTATGAGAAGAAAAAGGATTTAAAAAATTTAAATACCCGCGACATAAAAAAAAAATGGGCTTTTGATTTTTATTACTTAGCACCATCAAAATTGAGAAAGATGGAGAATAACCATGTTAATTATGCATGCTAAACTACTATTAGAACAGAAAGTTCTTTCGAAATGTTTATTGTAATTTTATAGTTTTAGCATTTCACTGCAATACTGAAAAGTAGTATGGGCACAAAAACACCTAGTGAGGGGAAGGGGCGAAAGGGAAAATGGGGGGTGGGGGGAATGGGAAAGGTGAAAGGTGGCAATGGCACTGAGGGAATGAGATGACGGGTGTCACTAAAGTGATTTTTAATCCCTTTAATATCCCCCTCCCTCAGTGCGTGTCACCTCTCACCCCTTCACCGCACCCCAACTCGGCCTTGTTTTTGCGACCATACTACTTAAAATTATAAGCTCTAGCGCTAAAAATGTTTTGCATAAGGTAAGGTACTGTAATAGACTTACACCTGAAGTCTTAAACGTGTACATTTCTTAATAACGAGTAAATTTGAAATCATTACCTAACTAGCAGTTTTTAAATTATTTTTCTAAAAATATGACTTGTCTTTTAGACATTCACTGCTCCAACTGACCATCATTTCAACATAAATGTTTCTTAATATTTATAAGTGCATCCGTAGAGAATTATATCCGAAGGAAATAACTAAGATATTTACTACATAATTGCTTACTAGTAGCCTACAATATAATTAAAAAATCTGAATAAGCCTAATTAACTAATACATATTGTGAAAGTAAATATATTTTACACCATTTGCCTAATATAAACATTTTTTCTGTAATTTTCATGTTTTATAACTCCCTCCAGCTCAAGAAAAATGGATAAACAGTAGTTTCTTCCCTTCAGCTTAATTTCAACGAAATATTTTATTATTCAATGTCAGTCAATATGGATCTTGAGCACATAAGTCATTAAGTTTACACTAATTCTTGATGGGACTATAGTTTTGCGACATCAACTAAAGCGAGCAATATTTAGTCCGGCTATCCGGTCAAACCAGCAATCTAGTGCATTTCAACGAAGAACCAAAATGTTTCAGTAACTATTACTGTAGACCTACTTCTTTAGCATTAGGTGCAGCATTTGCGAGCAACTTTGTATTTCTTTGAAGGTAGTCAATTACACATCCTTCTTTCTCCGTTAACAAAAGCAATTTAGGTTCAGCGTTCCTTGTTTTTCCTTCGTTATATTTAATATGGCATAACATTTAATGCTTCATTTTAATTCAATTCATTACTAAGGTTTAGAGTCAATTTATGGACCCTTTTAAGAAATCCCTTTGAAGCCTTTTACTGACTTTCCTTCAAAAACACATTATATCCATAAACTTGCATTACAAATTCGATAAATATTATTGAAGATATTTTACAATGAAAAACTAAGTGTATATATATATATATATATACAAAGCTGGGCACAAACCGTTAATCCGTTAATCGTTAATTAACGAAGTTAACTTTTTCGTTAACGATTTAACTTTTAAGTTAACTTTGAAATCATTATCGGACTAATTAACTTCCGTTACATTTAACTTCCGTTAACTCAAGTCCGTTAACCCAAAAAATTCATAAATAAACGTTTAAAAGTTTCTATTATTTTCAGTGCTGAGCAGGTGCGCAATTAATCCGCCACTGTTAATAGTGATGAATGAATTTCCATTTCCGCAGTGCAAAATCAGGCGATATATTTGTTTCCGTCGCCACAATTTGTCTTACCAAATATGGTAGTTATTTATGGCATTGGTTTGAGAAAAACATGGTCGACTGTAAAATCAGGCGGAAAGATTTGCCATTTGAGTTGAATGTTTCAACTTCTTTCAAGAAATATCACGAGCATTTAAGGCACTTTCAATAATATATATGTAACAATTACAACAAATAACTACATTCGTTTCATTTGCAGTCTGTCTCTTGCGCAACATGTTTGTGCTAGTGAATATTTAAAAATAATCGTTGTCAAGTAAGTCATGTATATTTATAATATGTCTGTGAGTACCTTATTAGTAGTCTCCTTGATACATTTCAAGAACCATAAAACTGATCAGGTAATATTTCAATTCTCATGTCACTTTGATGACATAAATTAAGTCAATTGATGTCTTACAATGGGAGCGTTTTCACCTTAACCCTTTATGTCCTGGCGGTACTTCTAGGTACCACATCTTTAAAATCTCCATAATTATTTTTCTACCCGGTTGATCCTGCCGGTACTTTCAAGTCCTGTGAATTAGTTTCTTTATGAGATAATAGATGGCGTTGAGAAGTAAATGTGAGCGTGTGGCGCCAGAGGCTGTTTACTCTTTAGTATCTCTGCCATCCCCTCCAGTGCTGCAGTGGAGCGTTTGTTCTCTATGGGCAAGGACATCCTGAGGGCCAAGAGATCATCCCTGTCTGATGAAAACTTTGATATGCTAATTTTCATGAAGGGCAACATGCATCTCATGGACAAATGGAGAACGAGAAGAAGAGGGAAAATTAAATTATATATATATTGTGTTTTCATTTTTTTTATAATAAAAGTTAACGTTAACGGTTTATCGGTAACTTCCGTTACATGTTTAACGAATTAACGGATTAACGGTTAACTTTTTGTTTAACGGATTAGCGGTTAACGAAGTTAACTTTTTGGTTAACGGTGCCCACCACTGTATATATATATAATATATATATATATATATATATAACACACAGAGGGTGACAAAAGTAAATAGACACCGGGTTTTCCATAGTTTTTGATTTGATAATAAAAGACCATAAATAAGAATAAGTATATTGATCCTAAATACATTGATTTATTGAATAACTATCTTTAAAATCGTGTTGCTTTCCCCTTTGCAATACGTAAAGGTAATACACGTTCTAGTTCTAGTGTCTACTTACTTCTGCAGTGATGAGCTTTGTCATTTGTCCTTCAGGACAATCATCGTGGTATCTATTTACTTTTGTTAACTCTGTCATATATATTAGGGTGGTCCAAAAAAAAAAAGTCAGAATTTTAGAAGTGGTACCTTTTATTTTTGTGACAAATAATGAGAAACTAATGTACGCAAAATATTTTAATAATTGAAGTATATTTAGAGGTCGCTCAATGGACATGCCCTGTTTCTCACTGCTGTCATCAATCATAAAAATTGTATTTTTACACGCACATGCAGTTATGTATATATCACTGAACACAAACAAGCTACATAATTTATCATATTTTATGTGTTCGAAGATGGTCCAGCACCCTGATTAACAAGTAGGCTTATGTTGGGCCTCGGATAGTGATTATAGTATTGAATAGTAACTGTAAATTGAATAGTAAATAGTAAATTGAATAGTAAATGCATACATTCCTTCTTTATACAACGAGAAATATCTATTATTTGACTTTCAAAACCTGCAATAAAAGTAGATATTTGCGACGGATTAGCAAAATAGAAAAAAATTAAAGGGCGTTGAGCAACCTCTAAATATTATCGTATCAAAACCAAACTTTACAGGATTAATTAGCGTGGTAAGTGTAACAAATTGCAAAGGTACTACGTAAAATTTTTAAATGTTTTTATTTTTCTATATAATTATGGACCACCCTAATTATATATATATATATACAGTATATATATTAGGGTTCTTCTTAGCTATATAGCTAAAATTTCGAATTTTTAATTTTCATGATGTTTTCCATTAAAGTGTTCCTTTTGCAAATATAGTTCTATTCACTGAGTTTGAAAGTCATTGAACAATTTTTACTGGTCGCGCTGTTAAGCCAGTAAAAAAATGGATGTAAATCTATCATGAACAGAAAAGTTATTATTTTTTTCTCCCTTCTGTGCATTTTAAAATTAAAACTGTCAATTATTTTCAAATATTAACCAGAATTATGATAATAAATCGTTCCAATATGTTTGTTTCAATATAGTAACCAAAACCAATTACTGTATTAGTAAAAAATTTTCAACATTCATACGCGACCTCTAATTATCATCCGACTGCTAGAAAATTTCAGAGAAACTGTTTTTCCAATAAATGAAACAAAATAATGAAGCTCTGATAAATTTTCAATTTTTGATGTTAAGAAGCACCCTAAATATATAAATAAATAAATAAATAAATAAATAAATAAAATATAAATATATATGTGTGTGTGTTGGTGTGTGTGTGTGTGTGTGTGTGGTTAGTATCGCTGACTACAAATCCACCGGGCTCTGAGTTCGATTTCCGGTGAAAGCAGGCGGCGCGCAAATTACTCAGCTGTTCATCCTTCCATAAAAATAGGTTGGTAGATAAATGGGTACCCTAGGCGGCCTAGCGGTTAAGACACTAGGCTGCTGAGCGAGAGTTCGTGAGATCGAGTCCGGAGGAACATTTGTAATTTCTGACCACCCCGACCCGTGTTGGGTCGTGGTTCGGATTTCACGTTAAACTGTAGGTCAAAGCTTGACCTTCGTCAGAATGAACAATTTGGGCGGAAGCAAAATCAAAGTTAACCGAGTTTATAAAAGAAAATTAAAAAAAGTATTTTTGGCAAGCCAATAGTCCATATGAAAAACAGTAATACCAATATCCATGTGACAAACAGTAACAATACAAACTGCAAAAGAAAAAAAAAAAAAGAAAATTACAAATAAAAATAACTACAGAATGCTAACATCAAAAATTATGAACTCGAGGTGAGGCTATTTGCTGCATATTAACAAAAAATTGAAATACAGGTAAGGCAAAAATAGAAATGTCGAAGTTAAATGGGGCTACAGCAGTGGCGTGCATTCAGGGTAAGCTAGGTAAGCGCCGACTACCCTAATAAAAATCTTCTTAAAGATATTAAAGACAGTATCGTATTTTTCAGAATAGTCTACGGTACATACCCACTAGTCAGTTATGAAGTTTATCATTAGCTACTATAATTACAATAATTATATAATGTGTACATATAGTGCGTGTGCTCGCACGCAATACCGCTTACCCTGTAGACGTAACCACCACACGCCGCTGGGCTACAGACAAACTTTTTCATATCATGAAATAGCTTGGATGCCATACTCGTATGATAAGCCTGAGGAATTGTTTGAACAATTTGGCTGTTATTTTAATTCTTTGCATTGGACTGTATTGAGCGCGTCTTGTTACCTCATGAAGAGAGTAAAGACACTGGTTCGCAACTTGCGTAACAACCCAAAAATTTCACTGTAAAGCAAATAAAGGATTCCGCCAGACCCTTTTTTATAATTAACTCTCTATGCACAGAATTTTCTGTAGGGTTAAGTTATAAATGCGTGTATATGAAAGGTTAGAAATTTGTAACAGTTGTCCATATAGGGTTGGGGCAGGGACAATTCGACGTGACCGACTCGATGCGACCCAACTCGATGTGGCCGACTCGATGTCAAGCCAAGTCGATGCCAGGTTAACCGGGTTAACTGAATGCCCGGTTAGGTCAACTGTACGCCCTTGACGATTGATTAGGTTAATTGTGATATTTTCGTTAAAACTAACGAAAATATCCCTTAGGGATATCACATCGAGTTGTCCTGACATCGAGTCGGCCACATCGAGTTGGGTCGCATCGAGTCGGCCACATCGAGTTGGGTCGCATCGAGTCGGCCACATCGAATAGTACCAACCCATAGGGTTAACCCAGAGTTGCAGCACATATTATATTAGTGTAGAAGGTATGAAATTATGTGTTTAAGCTCAGCTTGTACAGAATCGGAAGTTCGTTATAATCATGTTTGCTTTAGCATAGAAGCCTCGATATTCTTTTCTTATATCTGAGTCATCACTTCAGGAGCTGGTAAAATTTTGACCCAAATACTTAAATTCTTGTACTTGCTCTATTGGTTCACTTACATGATGAAACTAATATAAGCTGACTGATTAGAGTCTTTGGGGATGGAAATACATAAGTTTAGTTTTTGTAACATTACAGAGAGTAATCATAGTTCAACGAATATAATTCGCATAATTTATATATATATACACACGGTATATAAATTTTTCTTTAAACTTTTCAGATGTTCCGTGCGATGATTGAGGAATTATCGCACGGAACATCTGAAAAGTTTAAAGGAAAATTCACGGAGGTCAGGCTTGTTGCCCCTCTTCTTGAGTTGGCCTGGTAAAGAAGAGAGTTGGTGTCTTGCGCTTTCCACTTCACATAGCCAGGTACTCCCGGCTCATCTGGAATTGTTCTGAGCCAGGCGTCTAGTCTTCTTTTAAACATATCCACTACCACACCATTCGGGTTCATTAGTTGCTTGGAAAGCTAGCTGGTTGAACAGTCTTGGTCCTCTCACAACAAAACTATTTTCTTTCAGGGTTAAGGATGCTCCCTGTCTAGCCTTTAATTTGGGAACACGACACAGTCTTCCTTTTCTACTTTCCACCGTTGTCTGGGTAGTTATAGGGTTCAAATTAAGATTAGGGACTAGTTCCTCCATTATTTTCCAAGTGTAAATAATAATGTACCTATCTTCTCTTCTTTCCATCAAATATAAACTTAATTCACGTAACCTTTCTCAGTAATTTAGTTCTTTGCATCCATTGATCTTAGCTGTGAAGCTTCTCTAAATCCTTTCTAATTGACTAATGTATTCTTTTTTCTATGAGGATGTTAAGACCAAGCAATACTCCAACTTGGGTATGATCAGTGTTTTCAACAGAGGAACCATTATTATTCCTATCTCTTCTTTTAAAGGTTCTCAGTATCTGTCCATTTATTCTTTTTGCTCTGTTTACTGCTATCTTATTTTGCGTTTCAAATTTCGCGTCATCAGTCATTACAACTAAATCTTTTGCTTTAGAGTTTCTCTGAATTCCCTGTCCATTTGGGGTATAGAGTACTGTATTCCATGAATTTCAGGTCTTCCCTTCTTCCATACCTTGATAATTAAAATATCTCGATGTTAAATTTCATATTATTGCCTTCAGACCAATTGTACTCGTAGATTCTGTTCATGTTTGTTTGCAGAGATCCTATACCCTCCGAGTTTCTTGTTTTTCTACTAATTTTCTATGTCATTGGTAAAGAATGTTACTGTGCTGTCATTGGCAACTTCCTCATCTATATCAGTTAGCATGATTATGAAGAACAACGGAGCTAATACTGTTCCTTGTAGTACTGAGCTAAGAACCTCTGACTCTGAGAAAGATATTCCTTGAACTGTAACCGCTTGCTACCGCTCACTAAGGGAATTATATACCTATTTTCCTACTTTTCCCGTTATCCCCATATATTTCAGTTTATGTACAATGATCCTATGGTCACATTTGTCGAACGCCTTGGCAAAGTCTGTGTATATCAACATCATACTTTTCATTCTTATCGAGTGCATCAATAATGTTATAGTTGCGACAGTTGTTATTAATTGTAGTAGGAATGATCTTCCTGACCGGAATCCATGTTGGTTATCATTTAATTTTTTCCAAGTTCCTAAAAAGTCATAAATTATTTCTCTAACTATTATTTCTCTAACTATTCTTTCAAATATTTTAGTGAGACGAGATGTAAGCGACGCTGGCTTGTAGTTTTTAGCCTCGGATGGATCTCCTTTATATATTGGAACTATGTTCGCTCTCTTCAGGATGCTCTCAGTATTTCTCCCGTGCCTAGTGATCGTCTCCATTTCGAATATAGCGGCTTAGCGATTTCATTCTTGCAGTTTTTGATCATTGTGGCATTCCATTTGTTCGGGCCTGCTACTAAGAATGTTTTTAGTTTTCCTGTAGCTTGTGTGATATCATCTGTTGCGAAGTCAAAGTCCTTTATACTTTCCCCTTGTAATTCTTCAAAGAACGTGTTTCTATCGTATATTAGTTTATCAGTTTTGGGGATACTAAAAGATGATTCATACTGAGCTCTTAATATATACATATATACATATATATATTACACAGGGTGTTTATAAAGTCCCTATCTATTTCAGTGAAAACGTAGCAAAAAGGGTTAAATTCAATAATAATAATATAATAGAATGCATACATTTAATGAATACTTAAGCATATGATTCTACATGAACACCATCAGTATCTCCACAGAGTTCGAATCTGTCAGCAGCATTGTGGAACACATTTTGGAGCATGACAGGGGTTATTTTTGTAACTGCTGTTACGATACGAGCACGTAAATGCCCCAGCTTCATTCAGATTGCATTTTAAACACCGTCGTCTTTCAACAAGATGGGGCACCTTGTCATTACGCAAACATTGTTCGGGACTACCTAAATGAACGATTTCCAAATCGGTGGATCGGACGTGGAGGCAACAGGCCCTGGGCGGCTCGATCTCCTCACCTAACGCCCTTGGATTTCTTTGCATGGGACTTTATCAAATCAAACGTCTATCAAACGATGGTTACAGATCTGCAAGATTTACGTGCTCTTATCGTAACAGCAGTTACAAAAATAACCCCTGTCATGCTCCAAAATGTGTTCCACAATGCTGCTGACAGATTCGAACTCTGTGGAGATACTGATGGTGTTCATGTGGAATCATATGCTTAAGTATTCATTCAATGTATGTCTTCTGTTATATTGTTATTAAATTTTACCCTTTTTGCTACGTTTACACTGAAGTAGATAGAGACTTATAAACACCCTATATATATATATATATATATATATATATATATATATATATATATATATATATATATATATGAGGAGGAGAGTGTACACACCACTAGACCAGGGAAGTACTCCGGGGGGATGTAAGGCAGGAGACTGGGTGTGTTAAAAGCCCCGTTTCTCCTGTCACTGTCCTCCTTAGCTGATCTTTTTCCGTCTCTCATCTACCCTGTGAGGAGTCCAGCAAGCTCTCAAACACGCACTTCTCCCTCTGTTCTTCACTACACATGCATGCACTTTACACACTATAGCCTACAATCTCTTCAAAATTTATATATATATATATATATATATATATATATATATATATAATTTTAGTTACTTGCTACATTTAATAATTTTACTAGTAATATAATCACAGTTTTAAAGTATCTGTAATTTAAAATAAAATGACTATTAATTTCTTTCTTATATTATATTGTCATTACATTCGCGTAGGCCTACCTTCCATTGAGAACTAAGAATACCTTTTCAATTACGCTTAATCATAAAATAAAACGTAGCTCATTTCATGTTTCAGTTCATTCATTGGGATCTAATTAGTAGCAATAAATAGATAATTTTGCTCCTAAAAATCACTGGATGCAATATACAGGGTGTACACAAATTGCACGGGCATGCGATGGTTTTTTTTGTCCGAAATATTTTCTCACTTATATAGTAATTTTTGCACGCTGATTCCGAAAATAATATTAATTTTTCGCCATCACGTACAGATTTTTCACAAAATATCATTTCATATGGAAGTAATTTTCATTAAAATTAATGCTTCCAGATCAGAAGTGACGTCATAGCGTCTTCTAGAACATTCGAGAAACGCAACGCTAGTATATAAGTGATTGACAAGCCACGAGGTGAGTCAGTCTGTAATGCGTGCGAGGTTATAGTTCTTTATTATTCAAAGGTGCACGATGACTATATTTCTCTTGAAATTTTTTTATTTGTCGCTATGGCAACCAGAGGGTGTGTAAATAGCCCAAACGTTTTCTGTTATATTTGTGGAAAATTTATTGTGAAAAAACAAAGGTGAGATATTACAGACTTCGTCAAGAAAGCATACTATGAGTACTTCAGAATGAAACTTGAGGATCAAGACAAATCATGGGCTCCACATAAAGTTTGCAGTGTTTGTGTTGAACAATTTAGATTGTGGAGTAAAGGTAAAAAGGATTCTTTACCTTTTGGGGTTCCAATGGTCTGGCGTGAGACTAGAAATCACAGCAATGACTGCTATTTTTATTCATATAACGTGCAAGGCTACAATATTAAAAATAAGAAAATTTCTTATCCAAACTTTCAGTCTGCTATAAGAGTATAAGACCTGTTGCTCATGGACCTGGTATACCTGTATCTACTAAACCAAATACTCTTAATATAACTTCATTTGATTCGGTGTCTGATGACGATGGAAACGATGATATTGATTGTTTTCAAACCGAAACATCTGGTGAACCCCAATTGTTTATACAAAGTTAACTTAATGATTTGGTAAGAGATTTGTCTCCCGAAGGATTCTTCAGAGATTTTGGGATCCAGACTTCGTGCAAAGAACTTGCTTTCTCCCGGGACGTCATTTTACTGGTATAGAAATCGAGAAAAAGAATTCACCCAATATTTTTCTCAAGAAAATTCACTGGTATATTGCAACAATGTTTAGGAACTAATACTTAAGCTAGGCGATTCAATCTATGACCCAAATGAGAGGAGACTTTTCATTGATTGCTCCAAAAGAAGTCTAAAAGGCGTCCTCCTTCACAACGGTAACTTGTATGCATCCGTTCCTGTGGCTTATTCGGTCCACTTGAAGGAAACGTACGAAAATATTGAGCTTCTTCTAGCTAAGGTTAAATACAAAGAACACGGTTGGTTACTTTGTGGAGATTTAAAAGTGATTTGTATGTTGTTAGGTCAACAACCAGGTTATACGAAGTTTCCACGTTTTTTGTGTGAATGGGATAGCCGAGCAAGAACTCAACACTGGATAAAATAGGAATGGCCACGCAGAGTCAACCTGACACCTGGTTCTAAAAACATTCAACGTGAAAGTTTGGTTGACACGAAGAAAGTCCTTTTACCTCCACTTTACATAAAATTGGGCTTGATGAAGCAATTTGTTAAGACCTTGGACGAAGATGGAGATTGTTTTAAGTATCTGTGTGGTAAATTCCCAACTCTTTCGGAAGCAAAATTGAAGGAAGGAATTTTCGTTGGTCCCCAGATTAGAAAATTGACTTTGGATAAACACTTTGAAAGAACAATGAACAATCTTGAAAAAGAAGCGTGGATTGCTTTTAAGGATGTTATCAGCAAATTTTGGGGGAACAACAAGGACCCAAATTACCAAAACATTGTGAACAACATGCTAAATAAGTTCAAAGAGTTGGGTTGTAATAAGAGTTTAAAATTACATTTCTTACAGTCACACTTAGAGAATCTCGGAGCACTCAGCGAAGAACAAGGAGAACGGTTTCACCAAGACATCAAAGAAATGGAGAAGAGATATCAGGGAAGGTGAAACATCAGCATGATGGCTGATTACTGCTGGATGTTGAAACGGGATACTCCAGAATTATTACATAAAAGAAAAGGAACAGCACGTACATTCGAGACTAAAAGGCATAGACTTCACAAGAAAACTCGGGACAAATAAAGATGAATATGTAATTGACGTTATAGTCTTCTTTCTTTATAAAGTTGTTTGCATTTGTAATTAGTATAACAAAGCGAAATAGGTACCTAATGTAAATTGAAATAAATAGTATTTATTTATTTATGTTACCCGTTTTTTACTTTCCAGTTTGCAGAAAGTCCTTACGCGATAGAAAAAAAATGAACACCTTATTCGAAATCAGCGTAGTTGAATTATATAAAATCAGTTATTAGTAAGAAAACACCTCTTACAAAGTTCTCATTCGCAGGCCTGTATTATCTTTACAAATTCTCTCTCAGATAAAAAATATTAGGAAACGAGGTACACATATTGTTTTTGCGTCATCTGTGAGAGAAAGTAATAAAGTTTCACATAACCTCAAATACATTCAACATGGGCACCATTTGTCACACGGAAGACGTCCAAACGGTATTCTATCTCCATGCATGTACACTGCAACATTTCAACATTTCAACGTCAACTCTCGCAACAGCAGCAGCAATTCTGGTTTAAGTCGTCGATGTTGGCCACTGGAGTTGTATATACGCAGTCTTTTACATAACCCCATAGAAAAAAGTCACATGGTGTTAGGTCTGGTGATCTGGCCGGCTAAGAGATGGGCCACCCACGGCCAATCACCGATTTGGGAAATGCATGTCAAGGGAATCTCGTGGGATGATGGCAGGTAATGGGTTAAGGTTAGGCTAAATTAGCGAGTACCTCACTATTTAATGACTGGGCTTCGGATTTTTGCATATTGCATATTTGCATGCATCAGTGCATAATTTACAGTTTTTTAAGATAAATGCATATTTCCACGATTTCTGTGTTAAAGTGCATATTTAGGACTATTTGGTAAAAGTTTACAATAAAAATTATTAAAATTTAATGCATATTATAGTTATAGTGTAATTAATTTATTTGTAGTCAAGAACCTAATTGTAGTTCTAAAATGTGTCCTATTTTTGTTGTAAATTGAGCAATGGATTTGTTATTTTAGTTTTATTATGCGTGTTTGTTTGTTTGATAAATACAATTTTGTTTCATATATTTAATAAACTGTAATCTGGTGCTTCATTATTTGAAAATCCTAATTTAGACAAGGAACGTTCAAATTTATAGTGCATAAATAAGTGCATATTTTCAACATTTTCAGTGCATATTTAGCAGATTTTTAGTGCATAGAAATCCAAAGCCTATTAAGGACTTAACAGAAACCACCCTTTAAGTCCTCAACTGCGTCTGAACACGTATCACGCCCTTCTCGGTTCGATGGCACTAAGATTAGGTTAGGTTAAACTAGATTTGGTTAACTGATTTTAGATGGATTTAAAAAAAATCGGTACCTCGCTTATGTGTACACACACACACACACACACACACACACGTGTGTGTGTGTGAAACGATTAGTAAATATAAAATTATTCTCACCCTTGTTCTTAGTAAATTTCATATATAATCAATTTTTAGGTGTTTAGAAGAGGGTAGTCATAATAACGAAGAATTCCTTCATTTTATCAAATTTCAAAATTATTTTCATTGGTTACAAATTTGCGTAAGCATTCAGTAAATGAAACACGCGAATCGTACCACCCAAACCATTCACAATACCACTCAACCACTTTTTGTAAACACACTAGCTGGGTGATTGAGGAGTCAGGAATAGCCCGAATAGGAGATGACTTCGAACTTGAGGTTTTTTTTTTATGATGGAATTGAAATCGGAATCTAAAGTTGAAGTCAAGTTTGTTTATAGAATAAAATCAGGCTCGGATTTGAAAATGTTTAGATCGTAATTTGAATCAAATCTTTTGAATGGAACAGGATTTGAATATTCGTGAAGATAACAAGATAATAAATTTGATTATTCCGAATCCAACAAGCTTTATAAGCAATTTAGACTAACAAAAAATGCCTTTCATTTATTTCCTGTTCAAACGCAGTACCAGCGAGGTTAAACTTGTTTCAGCCGGGCTTTTACAGTAATGCCCGTTTTACCAATATCAATCAGACAACAGCCTCTACATCTTATTTATAGATACAACCGTAAGATTTTCCAGCACTACTTTTAATTAAACATTAACAGTACTGAAAACAGTTATTCCTGATTACGTATTGAAAAATAACTCAACTGAATAATAATTTGAATATGGATACGAAAAAAATTATCCTATTTGTTTTCTGACGAAGAAACAAGCGAAATCGTTTACTGATAAATTATGTCCAAGTAACGATGGTTTAAAATACAGGCATACAAATAAATCTACATTACCGTTCAAAAGTTAGGAAACACCAGCGAATTTCTCGTTTATATTTTACAGTTCATGATAAGGCACCATATCTTTCTATCAAAGCAATATATGGGTGCATATTATATTTGAAGAAGACTTAAATGACATTATAAAGGCATGACAGTAAGAGCACCAATGGCTGATGCCACAGTCACAAAAAGTCGCCGAAACTGTTGACGTTTCACGAGTACGAGTCTCCAAAAGGGCAATGAAAGAAAAATCAGAGAAGCACAACAGCGAATGAAAGAAACAGTAAAAATAGTCTTCTCACCAATTAGTGAACGAAAGACCAATACACCGAACCTGTTGGCTCAGTTCTCTCGTAGTTGTTTTGACTGAGAGCGGTCGTGGACGTTTACAAAATGTTAAGGTCTGAACAAAAGTTTGATGCAGTCGATTCATGATTTACAATTTCTGTCAATATTACTTTTCGTCCACTTATGTTTCCTTTGCCAGTCATTACAATCAAAACTTTTGAGACTTCTCGTGAAAAATAAGCATTCTCGGTGATTTTTTTTTGTCCCTGAAACGCCAGCCAAACGGGTTCCTCTACACCCTTCGTAGTGTAGTGGTTAGCATCGCTGACTACAAATTTCTGGTGAAAGCAGGCGGTGTGCGGATTACCCAGCTGTTCATCCTTCCATAAAAATAGGTTGGTAGATAAATCGGTACCCTAGGCAGCCTAGTGGTTAAGACACTAGGCTGCTGCTCATCTGGGACTGTCCCGAGTCAAGTGTTTAGTTTTCTTTTGAAGACTTCCACATCTCCATCGATGGAGTTCCTATTTTTCCAATGTTGTTTGGAATGGTTAGCACTAGTTTTCTCAGTATTTCCCACGAATATATTATGGTATATGTCTCTCTTCTTTCCAGTGAATGTAGGTTTAATTTATGTAATTTTTCTCAGAAATTTAGTTCTTTGCTGTGAAATTTCTTTGAATTTTTTTCTAGCTGATTAATTATATATATATATATAAATAATCAAGTTTAGCTCTTGAGCGTTTGACTGACTGGCTCACGTTATTACAGTGAGCCAGTTAATTATGTAATCATTCCATAATGTCTTTTCAAAAAAAAAAAAAAAAAATTACATCACAAAATTTTGTTGCAGTAAATTGTTCATGGGCAAAGAATTAATATTTAATTTATTCAAATACAAATTCTCTTTATTTATACCAAAAAAATTATAAAACTCATTTTTTACTGACATTTCAGCAAAGTTGGTGAGTCATCAACCAATCAGTAGCTTCTTGGGTACTGTATAATGGTAACTTTTAGAATATTTAAATTTTTATTAGAAAGTTTGTAGTTTGCTCAAACAATCTACAAAAATAGAAAGTCACTTTCTTTGCTTTTCCGTCATTAACATTTTAAAACTCATTTCAGTGGAGTCGTCCCTTACAAAATACGCATACAAATACTCGCAGATGATAACTTTGTTACTTACGCTTTAGGTTACTTTAGGTGAGTTTGAACGACGGTTCAGGATCGACCAGCGGTCGACCCGCTCTGCAGCATCCCGCCTCATTTGCGGATAATTATGTATCGGTAAGTAATGATCACTTTATTATTACAATATTCACAATGAATTTATTAAAATAGGATTAAAAAGCAAACTTGTCCGCAACTGACGAATGAAGAGCCATGATCGTAACCTTGAACTGAGAGGGGTCAAAAACTGTTTATTTTTTACTGTTGGGAAAAATTACGTGTCGTAAATTGTGTGTGTGTGTGTGTGTGTGTGTGTGTGTGTGTGTGTGTGGTGTGTGTGTATAGTCACAAAAAATATCATCAGTAAATGTGATGTCACAAATACAATTTTATAACGACAAACAAACAAAACGAATTAAACAAAACAACAACAATAATTTTTGCCTATATTTCATCATAAAAGCTTTCGCTAAAAAGAAAAAAAATTGGTGTATTGTTTTTGACTGAAGTATGTTTAAAAATATTGCAAGGAACAATGTGTTGTTTTGCTTCAGGTAATTAAGTTATATTTTTAAAGTATTAAAAAAACAACGTTTCCCTCTTTCTGTCTGGCAACAGGATGCATCGTATTTAAGTTCTCCATAATATATATATATATATATATATATATAAAATCACGATGAAAGAAAAAAAACGCATTATTAAAAGGAGAAAATCAGCAACAGTCTTTAAAAAAACAACAACTTATATTAACTAAATTAATTCAAATAATTTTACCCTTTCCAACAATACTTATGGCACACTGGCACACGAATTCAATGGCATTTTCCTGATCGTTTCTCAATATAGTTAAGGTTAGGTAAGGTTAACCTAACTTAATCTAAAACAAATACTCGGTGTGTAAAAACCTGGGTACAACATCCGAGTTATTTGAATTTAGACTTTTTGGATTAAAACCCTAACGCGGGTGAAATTAAAAATAATAATCGTTGTATAGGGTAAACATCCGCTTTCTTTAAATTTTTTAATTGAACAGCCGCACTCCCCTTACCTTAACGAAAGCGTGCAATTAAAAATTTTAAAAAATAAAAAATATTAGTTCTTCGAGTTATTTACTGTTAAATTATCACAAACAAAAATTCACACAAAAATCCAATATTTTATATATATATATATATATATATACACACACGTGTGGGTGTAGGTGTGTGGGTGTAGGTGTGTGGGTGTGGATGTTAAAACAAAATAAAGGTCTAAAACAATAGAACAATTAAAAAGAACTAAAGAACACTAAAAACTGTGAAGCTTTTCGAAGAAGACTACCTTCTTCGTTCGGGCAGTAAGAGAAACTAAAAGTAGAAGTAAGGATAAAAAGATTTATTTTCTCAAATGGAGAATGTGTGAAGCAACTCAAAACATCTTAAAATATTCCGAAAAACGGGCGATTTTGACAAACAAAATTTGGTCATGAAGTTCAGCTGAAATGTCCCATTTTTTATATTGAAGTTATCAGTATTTTTTATAATAATGAAGGATTCGCTAAGTTTTGTTTCGTCATTATTATTACTAATATATGAAAGTAAGTGAGCATTATTAGTATCTATATTATGATCTCTGTCTAAGCGACGTTTGCGTTTGGCCGAGTTATCATCAGCCGTGCTGAGACTATATTTATACTGATAGAGACGTCGTTTGAAATCAATGGTTTCACCAATAACTTTAAAAACACTTCTAACGTGGGATTCGATAAACTTCAGAGTTGAAGGAACAATTCGATAGCTGATTTTTCCGCAAAAGGCTGCCAGTGAAACGGGGAACCTGTGAAACCAGATTAATTTAACCCCTTCCGCACGACTTTGCCTCAGCAACGTATGGTGCAGTATACGACTTTCATGACGAACGCACGCTCGTCATCGTAGGGAAGGGGTTAAGGGGGTGGAGGAAACATCCCGAAGTAACTATGCGTTAAGCGGGATCACCAGAACATCCCTAAAACTCCTAAAATTAGTAGCATCGTTATAAAAATTTCTTCTTAGCGGATCTGAGAGATTTTTCAGTAAAATTGAAAGGATAACGCAATTTTTTAAAAGAATCTATGATGCGACAAAGTTTAGACTCCAAATAAGAGGGGCTACAGAATTTTGGTAGATAGATTAGGCGAATAAAACCATTGGACGTATAACATTAGAATATGTATCTTTTCTGAACACGGTAAAAGCGGGTTTACTGTTAACAGATCTAATGATCTGAACGTCCAAAAAAAAGAAATTGTTGGATTCTGTTCCGTTTCAACGGTAAACTTTACAGAGGGTAGAACATTATTTAATCGATTACGTAAGTGGTTAGGAATAGGATTAGAATCCGATGAGAGTAAAACAAAAACGTCGTCTACGTAACGATACCAGGAAACAGTATGGTCCATGGTCTCAGGGAGAAATCTTTCAAAAAGCTCCAGCTCCATAAATATATTACTTAAAGTGGCAGAGAGAAGGGAGCCCACGCAAATACTTTCTCTCTGTCTTTTTACAATTTTTCGCTTTATAAAAAGACAGTCTTGGGGTACGGCTTTTCCTTTGAAATTAACAACTGCTTTAGGGAATGTTTCTAATCCTGTCGTTTCTTTTGAAAAATTCGGTTTGCGTTCTAAATTATCCCCTGAAGATTTGTCCTGTTTGAAAAGTTTTATCTTGAACTGTATAATAATCTAAAACAGGTTTTAAATATCCCAAAACTATTCGCTCCTTAATCTCAAACGCAATAACCTCATTCTTACGAAATCAGATAAAGGCAACGAAGATAAGGGCAGTTATATTAAAAAAAGCTATGGCCTTGTTATCCAACAGTACTACCACCTACGATAAATTAAATTCTAACCCCATTCAAGTTTTACAGCGGGATTCTGACTTTTACTAAAAGATTTCCCACACCTTGTTAAGCAATTTACCACCTTTTCTCTAAAGTTATCTTATTTTTATGGCCTGCCTTTCATGAACCAAACATTCCTCTCGAAGACCAATTATTATATGCAACACTGGTATGTTAATTATGGAATGACCAAATGGGAAAGATTGTGTACATTAAACCTATGTTTGATGAAAAGAAGGAGAAAGAGATGTACGCTATGATTTATGCGTAGAAAATAACAGTGTTGGGCACTAAAGCGTTAATCCGATAACAGTTAATTAACGAAGTTAACTTTTTTTAACGGACTATTAACGGAAGTTAATTTCCATTTATCGTTATCGGACCAGTTAACTTCCGATAACTCGATATTTAGTCTGTTAAAGTCCGTTAACACGTTAACTGCGAGGAGTCATTCACGGAAGATCACCGCTCCGCGAATGAATTCAAACCGCCATAACTTCAGTCTGCCAATTCCGTCCTCTGCCGCAGTGGAACGGCTCTTCTCTCTCGGCAAGGACATCCTGAGGCCCAAGAGGTCAAGACTGGCAGTTGGGCCTAACTTTGAGAAGTTGGTCTTTCTGAAGGGCAACCAGCACATTGTGTCATTGTCTTTAATAAATGTGCCTAAAATTTAATTTTACCTTTCAGTTCCCGCCATAATAATTCTCTGGTAAATTAAAATTTAGTTAATGGTCAGTGGTTACAAGGGTTTCAAAACATGTAATCAGTACATTTTTTATTAAAAATAATAAAAAAAGTTGCAAAATTTGATAAAAATACAGTTAAATACCTATTTATTGTTGGATTTTGCATAAATAAACATTTTCTATGGGTTTTAAAGCTTTTTTCCTTGATTTTTTTTAAATGTTAGTAAAGAAATAGTTATCGTTAACGGATTATCGTTAACTTCCGTTAACTTTGTAGTAAAATTATCGGATTATCGTTATCGGAGTTAAAAATTGGGGTTAACGGATTATCGTTATCGAAGTTAACTTTTTGGTTAACGATGCCCACCACTGGAAAATAATAAACTACTTTATATCTTAAACTGAACCCAATAAACATTCAAACAACAGTGGAAAATAGGAAAGGTAGAATGTGTGTGTGTTCCCAAATTAAAGGCCAGACAAGGGTCATCCTAAATTCAGAAGGAAAATAGTTTTGTTGTCAGAGGGCCAAAATTATTTAACCATTTACCAAACGTCGTCATCAGAAACACAAGTGGTGTTCAGAGGATAGAAAACTGGCTCAGGACAGTTCCTGATAAACCAGGAGTACCTTGCTATATGAGACGGAGCCCAGAAAAGCAATTCTCCAGAACATCAAGCAAGGATTAGAGGTGGGGCCACCAGCCTGACGTCCGCGGGAAGAAAGAGTGACACGAGGGACTTTTGACAAGTTAACAGGTGTATATGTATGTGTATATATACACACAGGGTGGTGTATCGGGGCCAAAAAAAGTAACACGATACGATACTAGATATATGAATAATATATGTATCGCGATACGATACGATACATACACAATATACCTTTGGTTAGCTTCCGCCCGAATTGTTCATTCTGACGAAGGTCAAACTTTTCACTCCATCTTAGACCTACAGTTTAACGTGGAATCCGAACCACGCCTCATCAGCAGCCCAGCGTCTTAACCACTAGGCCACTTAGGGTACTCATTCATCTACCAACCACTTTATTGTGTGGAAGGATGAATAGCTGGGTTTTGCTACGTGCCGGCTGCCGTCGGGTCTCGAACCCGGGGCCGATATATATATATATAATATATATATATATATATATATATATATATATATATATATACACACACACACATCATATATGACATGAAACAACTGAATTACTTTCTATTTTTATTGAATTTTATAAAGTGTGACTTCTCAAACAATTCATCAGACATTCTGTTTCTCTTTGAAGGAAAGATTTCCAGCTATGATAAAGTCTGAGTCTATGATAAAGTATCGCGTTACTGACTTATTTGTATCTATCTTTCGATACGATACAAATAATAATAAATGTATCGCGATACGATAACAAGATACAAAAATGTATCGCGTTACTACGCCACCCTGTGTATATATATATATATATATATATATATATATATATATATATATATATATATTATATATATATATATATATATATATATATATATATATATATATATATATATATATATATATATATACACACAGTATATTACGGTGGTCCTCAAAATACTTCTTTCCAAATTTTATGTGAGCTACTTTGGTAGTTGGTACCTTTTGATTAACAAAGAACTCATACAATATTTCAGTTTCACTGAAGAAGCTTAGGGGTACCTCCGAGTATTCTGAGTTTTCACTCCAAGTCATGGGACAGAAATTAACAAACTACAGCAATTTTCCTTTTTTGATGGGAGGACGGGAATATGGTTCACGTCAATTCTTTTTCCCATTTTGGCACCAACTAATGATCTTCAACTCTTAAAGAAACTGGATTCCTACTCTGCTATCCATCCACAAATCAAAGAAGCTGCCACCAAAACATTTCTTTGGCCATTTCGGTACCTGAGCGAAGAACTCGTCAGATTTAGCTTCTTTGCTAATGAGGATGAAGTGTTCGCTCTCATGACGCGTCGAATGGTCATGACTCTGGAGAAAAACGGTCAAAAGGGGTTCCACCCAAGTTTTCCAGATCCGGAGAAAGCCACTCTGGTTAAGAGACTCGGAAAATGAAGCTATTCGCCTTTGTGGTCATCATTTTCTGTTCACAATTTTCCTTTCAACTGAAAACCAAGTTTCGTAAAATAAATTTCGAAAAAAACGCCGATGTTGGAGGAATGTGAAGGAACATCTGAGAGTCCATAGCAAACTTCATAAGTTTCCGAACAGTAATAATTATACACTGGGGAACAAATTTTAACTTTTTTTTTGTTTCTTGGACGTGAACAGGTCGGTCTTATAGGATTTTTTCCGTTGATTCCGAATATAGCCGTAGAATTTCTCTATCAGTCTATCACCCAAGGTTACTGAGAAATTTGTATTTTAATATTTATTCAAAAAGTGTATAGAAGTTAGTAAAAATACTTCATAAAAATTATATTAGTGGCGGCAGATTGGCATTTAAAATATTCTTCTTAAAACTTCTTTGTCACTGATTTTCTCTTGTAGTTTTCATTAGGAGCTTCTCGCATCAATGTCCAGCAGTAATCAGCTAACATTGCCGGATCCCACCTCCCTTGGTAGCGTTTCTCCATAGTAGCTATATCTTGGTGGAACCTTTCTCCGTGCTCATCGCTTACGTCGCCGAGGTTTTCAGGGAAGAAATCTAAATGGGAGTGCAAGAAATGGATTTTTAGTGACATATTACATCCCAATAACCTATATGCTTCAATCATGTCCTGCACTATTTTTTCATAGTTAGAGGCTTTGATGTTCCCTAGAAAATTTGTGACAACATTCTTCATGGCCTCCCATGCCACTTTTTCTTTTCCTCTCAAGGCATCATCAAACTTTTGATCTTTCATGAGCTCTCTGATTTGGGGACCAACAAAGATCCCTTCTTTTATCTTTGCATCGCTAAGTCGTGAAAACTTTTTCTTCAAATATTTGAATGCCTCATCTTCCTTGTTCATTGCTTTGACAAAATTTTTCATGATGCCAAGTTTGATGTGAAGTGGCGGTAAGTATATTTTCTTGGGGTCAACTAAGGGTTCATGAGACACATTCTTCAGTCCTGGAATACATTTTTGACGAAGTGGCCAATCCTTTACAAAATAATGCGAATCTCTGGCTCTGCTGTCCCATTCACAAAGGAAGCAGCAGAACTTCGTATAACTGAGCTGCATTCCCGGAAGAAGCGCGACGACTTTTAAATCCCCACATACAGTATATACCAACGAAACTGGGCATAATTAATCTGCTGAAGGATGAGTTTCATATTTTCGTAAGATTCCTTCATGTGGACAGCGTGCCCTACAGGAATGGAAGGGTATTTATTTCCATTGTGAAGTAGTACAACCTTGAGGCTTAGCTTCGAAGAGTCAATAAATAAACGCCAATCTTCAGATTTGTGCTCATGACCGAGAGCTAACAGCAGTCCATTTACATTATTAGAGTAGCATAAACCACCTGACGAGGAGAAATACTGCATCAGATCTTTTTGGCGAGTGCGGAACGCCGATATGCTTGTATCTTTTGCCAGCAAATTCCATTCACGTAACCTGGAGCCCAATAATTCCGCTTTCTTTTTCGGAAGGTCCAAATCTCTCACGAGATCATTCAGCATAACCTGCGTTATCATACGTGGTTTATTTGATTCAGGTTGCTGAAAGTCTGTATCTTTAGTGTCATCAATTTCCATTGGTTCAACTTCAGACTCTTCATCCAGTGTCCATGACTTTGGGGGAATTGGAATTTGGTTATCATCGTCATGTAGTACTGGTCTCATGGCAGATGCAAGATTTGGGTATTGAATTTTATGTTTATTTTTGGCAGAGAATCCTGAAACGTTAGTCATACAAAAATAGCAATCCGTTAGGTGATCCTTGGGCTCTCTCCAAATCATTGGTATGGCAAATGGCATAGATTTGCGGGTACCTTTAATCCAACCCCTAAGAGTGACGGCACAGGAAATGCCTGAGATATGAGGTGCCCAGGATTTGTCTTGGTCGCCTACCTTACATCCAAAATAAAGTTCGTAAGACTTCTTCACGAGTGGGGTCATCGTCTTCCTCTGTGCCATTATGGTCAGTTCTCCACATACGTAGCAAAATGTATCTCTGGGATTAATACAGTTTCGATTCATGCTGGCGGAAAATTATTGAAATCACGGAAAACTTTTTGGAATGAAAAACCAATTTTTTCTACTATGAAAAATTTTAAAATTTGAGCCAAACTTTAAAAAAATTTCTTTCTTTTTATTAAAAATCTGTTTGTTTAAATAGCTATACTTTTTTAATGCAAAAAATACTATTAAATACAGTTAACCTGGAAAAAAAAGAAAGTAAAATTAAATTAGTGCACTTAATTTTAACTAATATTTTGGGAAAACTCTGAGTAAATGGAAATATTATTTTCTCGAAAACTATGGGTGATAGAAAAATTCTGAAACCATATTTGGAATCAGCATCAAAAGTTCTATAAGAAACACCAAATAGTTTTTAAGAAACAAAAATGTTGTTCCCTAGTGAATTTATTCATGCATTCTTGCTAGATCGGATCTGGGGTGGGACTGCAGCCTGGCTTCACGTTTCACCCCAATCTATTCCCATCGAAAATAGAAAACTGAGACGCAGCTTTTCTTAATTTCAACCCCGTGATTTAAGCGCACGGGGGCACTAAATACTGGAGTACCCAATAAAAATATTTCTCCCACTCACCCAAAAGAAAAAAAATTATATATATACACATCATCAGCTCAGTTAAAAACCGTTCTTCTAATTTACTTCGGCGTACTTACTAGACCAAAGACTAAAATCTGTTTCATTTACATTATATTGGGGGACCAACTGGGTCTTAGAAAACCCTTACGTACACAAGAGTTAAAAAACAATGGTACATAGCCAGGTACACCCAGCTCATCTGGTACCGTCCTGAGCCAGGCATCTAGTCTTTTCTTGAAGACTTCAACTTTGACCCCTGTAACGTTTCTGATGTCCTTTGGAAGCTGGTTAAAAAGTCTTGGACCCCTGACAACCAAGCTATTTTCCTTCAGTGTTGAGGTCCCTTGTCGGGCCTTTAATTTGGAAACACTACACATTCTGCCTTTCCTGTTTTCCAGCGTTGTTTGGATGGTAATTGGGTTTAGTTTGAGGTGTGGTATCAGTTTTTCGATAATTTTCCACTTGTAGATTATGGTATACCTCTCTCTTCTTCCCAGGGAATACAGATTTAGTTTACGTAGTCTTTCCCAGTAGTTGAGTTCTTTGCAGCCATCAATCTTGGCTGTGAAATGTCTCTGCGTTTCTTCTAGTTTATTAATTTCTTCATTTTTATATGGGGACGTCAAAACTGAGCAGTATTCAAGTTTTGGTATGATAAGTGTTCTCAGCAGGGGAATCATTACTGTCTTGTCCCTCCTTTTGAACGTTCTTAGTACCTGTCCCGCGACTCTTTTTGCTTTGTTTATTGCTATCTGATTTTGTGTCTCGAATTTGGCATCATCGGTCATTATTACCCCCAAGTCGACCGCTTTCGTGCTTCTCTGAATTTCCTGTCCATCTGGAGCATAATAGGCAGTCTGTTTAAGTTTCTCATTTCTACCATATCTCACGAGCTGAAATTTCTCGGTGTTAAATGTCATATTTTTGTCTTCTGACCATGTGTATATTTTGTTCGTGTATCTCTGCAAGGCCTCCACTTCATTTGCATCGCTGATTTTTCTGCTGATCTTTGTATCGTCCGCAAAGGATGTTACTATACTGTTGCTGTTTACTCCACTGTCTATATCTGTTAGTATGATAATGAACAGGAGTGGGGCCAGCACAGTACCTTGTGGTACTGAGCTGCCTACTTCTGATTCTGATGATGATACACCTTGAATTTTGACCACCTGTAGTCGTTCTCTTGAGGAAGTTGTAGATCTGTAGATCCATTTTCCCCAAGAAGTCAGAGATTTTCTCTCTGACTATTCTTTCAAATATTTTGGTGAGGTTGGACGTCAATGACACTGGTCTATAGTTCTTTGCTTGAGATCTATCCCCGCCTTTATACAGGGCGTCCCAAAAAAATGTATACACACTTTAACAGCTGATAGCTCAATTGATGTTTCTTTCTTTCCAAGTTAAACCCATTAGAATTAATAATGGCAGTCAGACTAAGCTTTGAACAAAGGAAATTCATTCTAAAATGCTACTGGAAGTGTGAAAACGCAGTTGAAGTGCAAAGACAGTTTAGGAGGGAGTTTCAAACAGATCCACCAACGCGACTTACCATCACTCGAATTAGAGATAAGTTTGAAGCCGATGGAACTGTTCAGAATGTCCACAAGAAGCGTTCCGGAAGACCACGGACATCGACAAGCCCCACAAAGCAAGAAAGAGTACTGGAAACGTATCACCAAAGTCCAAGAAAATCTGTGCGGCAAGCGAGTCGTGAGGTAGGAATTTCAGAATCGTCTGTCCAACGCATTTTGAAGCGCTGTCAATGGAAAAGTTACATTCCAAGATTAGTCCATGCTATTAATGAAGATGATCCGGACCGAAGAGTGGAGTATTGCGAGTGGTACTTGGCACGATGTGGATGTGGATTGGACGAAGGGGTTTCGTAGAATACCCTCCGCGTTCACCAGACCTCACACCACTAGACTTTTTTTTATGGGGATACTTAAAAGACAAAGTCTACGCTATAAAACCTGCAACAGTCGCTGAATTGAGAGCAGCCATTGAACGAGAATGCACACAAATACCAAACGAAATGTTTCGTGATGTTTGCGATTCCATTGCTTCGCGTTATCAGCAGTGCCTGGACCAGAACGGACGTCAGTTTGAAAACAGGCGTTGACAAAACAATTAAATAATGTCTGTAGATTCTATTACATTTTGAAAATGAAATGTATTTTAATAAACACTGCCTTTATAATTATTTAAAGTGTGTATACATTTTTTTGGGACACCCTGTATATAGGGACAATGTTTGCTCTTTTCAAGATGCTCGGTATTTCCCCAGTGTCTAGGGATCTTCTCCATACCCAGTATAAGGGTATAGCTATTTCATTTTTACAGTTTTTAATTAATAGTGCGTTCCATTTGTCCGGACCTACAGCTGAATGTGATTTCATTTGTCCTGTAGCTCTCGTTATATCTTCTGGGGTAAAATCAAAGTCCGTTATACATTCTCCTTGCAATTTCTCTTCGAAGAATGCATCTATGTCAGGTATCGCTTTGTCACTTTTTGGGGTACTGAAGACTGATTCATAATGGGCTCTCAATGTTTCAGATATTTATTTCTTTTAGATCGTCCGTTAGTTCATTATTTCCTTTATATATATATAATGCAAAGTATTTTAAGTCTTTAAAGGTCCTCTTTTATATATGCAGCCTTTTGATATAGTATACTGTATAGTTAAAAAGCGAGCTACGAAGTTCCCAGTTAGTGTCTATGGCAGGAGTGTCCAAACCTTTTGAGGAATTGAGCTACTATTAAACTCTGGCTGGGAAGAATGATCTAGATACCTTGTCCTGCCCGTACTCCCGCAATCCCCCCACCCCCCCCAAACTTCATACCTTACAATTACAATCACGTTCCACATCATTATTTTTACTCCACTAAATTACTAAAAAACAAAAAAAAAGAAGCCAAAATTACAAACTTTTCAAAAAAGATGCTTATATTTTAAGGGCAAAAACGTCTAGAATCTTTGTAAGAAAATGAATTTAGATAAATTACAGTAGTTACGAATTATCAGTCGTTGCGCGCATTTGCGTTAACATTTGTTTTCTTTTCATTTTAGGGTTATTTTCCATAGTTATTGCAATCTGGGCTAAATTTCCATTTCTGACTTACGATCGACTCCAAAAAAGACTTCGTGATCCACCAGTTGGACACCCCTGGTCTATGCGGTCCCCGATTTAGAACTCAATCCTGAAAGGAACCTTTTCTTAACCTATTTTGACATGTAATACGAAACCAAGTGGTTTAAATTTTTTGTCTCATGTACGAAATTTTACTGCTTAAACTGTACAGAGTATTTTATATATATATCACCAAGATTGGAACCCGAGCTTCTGACTCGGAGACACGGGCGTTGACCACTGAACTTAATTCGAATCCTCGTAACGGATAAAACTTGCATATGCAAAAATGCCCAATTTTATATACCCTCATTCCTTAAGAATCAAATACGCGTAATATATGAAGAGAACAACGAAGGCGAAGGCAAACATATTTGTACAAACATTTTTGGAAATTATCGACCGCTGTTTCAGTAAAAATTACGTTGAAATCACTGAAGTCCTTTGGCATATTTGCAAACTGAACCTCCCTTAACTGATTTTATCAATCATCCATTGAATGAACATTTATTTTAACGAGTTAAATTGCTTAATTTTATACAGTGTACCTCCCCCCTTTCCAGATTTTCTTGTCATTATGATTTTAACTTAGTTTGAATACTTTTAACATTTTATGTAAATATTAACTTCGACTGCCCATACATTGTATCTCTCTCTCTCTCTCTCACCAGTTTTTCCTACTCCATTATTAATTATAATTTTTAGATTACTTTTAAAATTTAATGCGTTAAATTATTTTTTTTATTTCATTTTACCACTGATGATAGGAACAGTATTTCTGAAACGTTTAAACATATAAATCTGTTTGCCTCTTAATACTAATTATATATATATATATATATATATATATATATATATATATTCGTGTTTTAAAATGTTATTTCTATAAAGAACATAAAATGTTCGGTTCCATTATGAATTTGGATTGAAAGTAAGGACAGAGAAGGAGTTTTTGTGTGTGAAAATTCATCAATGAGGCATTAGTGACATAAATGGCAAGTACTAATCAAATCAGTACTTGCCATTTATGTCACCAATGCCTCATTGATGCATTTTCACACACACAAAAACTCCTTCTCTGTCCTTACTTTCAAACGAAACTCATAATGGAACAAAACATTTTATGTTCTTTATAGAAATAAGTTTAAAACATATATATATATATGAAGAGGCAAACAGATTTTTTGTATAAACACTTCAGAAATACTAATCAATACGTCATACCGGCTCTTATATACATTTCTGGGCTAGGTTAGATGGGTGGGGGGTGGGGTGGAGGGTAGTAGAGATTGATGAGAGATTTATTCTCATACCGAATTACGAAAGATGACTGTTAACGTTATTAAAAGAAAGTGACCTTAATGAAATGAGGTTCGTAACATTATAATTGACGTATGGAATAACTATATACGGATAGAGCGAATAGAAAGGTTATTTGGAACCTCATTTTTACATTCATAACATACATACCGCACACACACACACACGCACGTACTAAAACGAATAAACGTTAACATAGCAATATTTTAAGGCGGGGAGGGAGTTAATTTTAGCGTTATTTCCCTACAAAATTATCTACAGACGCGTGGAACGGGAGACCTAAATTCAAAATGGCGGACGAGGCACGCTCTTGTAATATCCATCGGTGAGGGACGGAGGGGGAGAGAGGCCCGACCGGACCGATCACTCTCGGAATCGCATCGTCGTCTATAGCCGTCTATCGTCGCCTCGGTGTCAATTCTGCCTACCACATTTAATGGCTTCACATTTACTCGTATTAAAAGTATTAAAAGGGAACTCATTCTTTCATTCCTAAATCGTAGACGGAACGTCACAGAAACATTTTCAAAGCGGGGCAGGATGAGAGAAATACAATCTTTTGCAAAAGTTGCGTGGTACATCGTGCCACACTTCTCCTTATACGAACTCACGTATACCGACTTTGGTAACTAACGGTAGGCGCAACGTCTTTTCCCAAAGATGGACAACAACAATCACGAAGGATTCTTAGAACAATTAAGCTCTCGAACGGCTTCGAAAAAAGGGACAAAAACCCGCTGTATAATACCGAAGTAAACGAATACATGACCAGACCGACCATCAAACAAAAACATTTAGTCAAGTATTAATTCTCAAATTAATATAGAAATCAAACTATGCATTCAAGCAAATAAATAATATATTTAAAAATAATACCATTCTTAATATATATATATATATATATATATATATATACTGTATACACACACACGTTTGTGTGTGTGTGTGTGTGTGGTGTGTGTGTGTGTGTGTGTGTGTGTGTGTGTTTGAAATTTCATGATTTAGTGCTCTGAAATCTTAGTCTTACAAATGAGGAATATAACCATGTGAGATAATGCAATCATTTACTTCACAGAATTTCAATAGAAACATTTATCATCATCAGTACCTTTGGATTATTAAAAATATTCCTTTGAAGAAATCCATACAAATATAAACAAACAAATTACAATGAGATAATTCCTCATAATTAATAAAGAAAATGAAGCACCAACTTACTAATACTGATTAAGAAATTTCAGCAGTGGTTCTTTGAAGTCATCTTAAAATATTCATTAATTGTGAATGAAGGTATAAATTGACTGTCCACTCTAGTTTAGTTTATGAGTATGCGGAGATAGTGTGTTGGAGGGTGGGTGGATATATATATATATATATATATATATATATATATATATATATATATATATATATATATATATATATATATATATATATATATACACACACACACACACACACACACACACTGCATAAGGTTACTGTCTGGTTAACTTTGCACACACGCACCAATTCGAAATTAGCATCCTTTGTATATGTTACAGGGAATCTGTGTAACTAGGGATTTCATGAAATCCCTAAAATGTTCAGGGATTTCATGTAAGGTTAAGTCGTGATATTTCGTTAAACCTATGGGAAGAATGCCCAGTTAGGTCAACTGTACACCTTGACGATTGGTTTGGTTCAGTCGTGATATTTTCGTTAAAACTAACGAAAATATCACAAATTAACCTTACATTTAAATCCCTGAACATTTTAGGGATTTCATGAAATCCCAAGTTACGCAGATTCCCTATTAACATATATTTGACGCTCCGTTTCTTGAGAACTGTTCCGGATATTAAAATATATTCAGACATAACCTTTTAAAATATTCGACCGACAACTATCAGGTCATCCCATAAGTAATGTCGTTTTTTAGATCGGAATTTGAAGGACAAAAAAAAACTCAACTGAAACTTTTTAATCCAGTATATATTTTCCATCGGAATCAATGACACTCTGCCACCGTCCTACAAGCTTTTCAATGCCATGTTTATAAAATTCAGGCGGTTTTGAGGCAAAAAACGTACAAAGACTGGTGTGCAGGTCATCTAAAGAAGTATACTGTTTCTCGTCAAGATAGTTTTGCATACTCCTGAAGAGATGATAATTCACTGGTCAACAACAATTTTGTCACAAGGGTTTTGATGGGTGTTCTAAGTGTACTTTTTCATGCTGAATCTAAATATGAAATCAGATTTTTTCTATCAGGCTTAGTTTACTTGTGACGCTATGTTCATTTTTTCCTCATTAGCATGATCACCGGATAAAAAATAATAACATATATATAATTAAGTATATAACAATATTATAATATAAAACATTATAAAAATAATAAATATAATAATATATTATATTAATTAATATAACTATAATAAAATATATTAATATTAATATATATGTTGTATTAATTTTTCTGTAAAATTAGTACAATTTATTCCTTTGGGGAGAAAGTTCTGATAATGTTGGCAGGATAAATTTGGTCGGAGCAGCAGACTGTGCAGGTTGAAACATGTTTGTACCTGTTCAGACATGAGCCTAGTTTCTGTGTGTAGAGCAGCTCCAAGTCAGTCTGCTTGTAAATGTCACAGTGTTAACAGCTAGTGTCTGTTGCTTCTTGTTAATTTTACACCAGTGTTGTATTCATATAGATGTTTTGTAATGCCTCGGAACTGTCTGAATCATCCTAATTCCTTTTGTTATGTATGTGGTGATCTAACTTTAAAATCCCAGAAACGTAACTTTACACCATTAGTAAAAAAATGCTATGAACTTTATTTCGGATGTAAAGTAGGCGATCAGGACAAGAGTTGGGCCCCTCACATTTGTTGTGTGACATGTGTAAGACTACTTACAGGATGGCTAAACGGTTCACGTCACATGCCATTTGCTATTCCAATGATTTGGAGGGAACCCAAAGATCACACAACAGACTGCTATTTCTGCCTGGTAAATACAAAGGGGATCACTTCAAAAACAAAGCGCCTTATGAAATACCCTAATCTACCGTCTGCAATGAGACCAGCTCTCCACAGTGCTCAACTTCAAGTACCAAATCCTCCTGAACATGTAAGTTTAAGTGATGAGGAATCAAACGTAGCTGTAGCATATCACGAGGAAAAAGATGAAGACATTTCTGATCCAACATTCCAGGCTACCTGTTCCTCCAATGAACCACATTTACTGTCACAAGGAGATCTAAATGACCTAGTTCGTGATTTGAAATTATCTAAGAAGCAGGCTGAACTTTTAGGTTCAAGATTAAAGGGTTGGAATCTACTGCAACGTGATACTAAAGTTTGTTTTTTCCGCAGCCGCCATGATGAATTCAAAGAATGGTTCTCCCATGAAGATGGACTTGTGTTTTGTAAAGATGTTAATTCAGTCATGGGGGCTCTTGGTCATGAACATAACGTGGATGAGTGGCGATTGTTCATTGACTCCTCAAAAGTCAGCATGAAAGCAGTCCTTCTTCACAACGGAAATAAATTTCCTTCTGTACCTATTGCACATGCTGCAAACATGAAAGAGTCATACGACAACATGAAGTTGCTTTTAGAAAAGTTTCAGTATCAGAAATATAAGTGGAATATCTGTGGAGATCTGAAGGTCATTGCACTTTTGCTAGGGTTGCAGCTAGGTTACACCAAGTACTGTTGTTTTTTATGTGAGTGGGACAGTAGGGACAAGCAAAACCACTACGTTAAGAAAGATTGGCCAAAACGCACCTCACTTGTTCCAGGCAAGAAAAATGTTGTGAATAGTTCACTTGTTGACCCTGAGAAAGTGTACCTTCCTCCTTTGCATATCAAGCTTGGACTTATGAAAAACTTTGTTAAAGCGATGGATAAAGCGCAAACAGGATTCACATACTTGAGAAATAAGTTTCCCCGGATCAGTGATGCCAAGATTAAAGAAGGCATTTCTGTAGGCCCTCAGATCAGAGAATTGTTAAGAGATGAGAGATTTGAAGGAGAGTTGAATGAAGTTGAGAAAGCTGCATGGCAGAGTTTCAAAAGTGTCTGCACAAATTTTTTGGGAAATCACAAGGCCGAAAACTATCCTGAAATAGTAGGAGATCTTCTTAAGTCTTACCAAGCAATGGGGTGCAATATGTCATTAAAGGTTCATTTCTTGGACTCTCACTTGGACTTTTTTCCGGAAAACCTGGGTGCGGTAAGCGACGAACATGGTGAGCGTTTTCATCAGGATATTTCTGCCATGGAAAACCGTTACCAAGGCAAATGGAGCCCCAGTATGCTGGCTGACTATTGCTGGACTCTTAAGAGAGATATGCCTGAGGCAAAGCACAGCAGAAAATCAAAACAAGCTACTTTTTAAACTACAGGTATGTCTTTTCGATCATATTTTAATAAGTATGTAACTATATGGGTTTTTAAAAATTAAATTGCATGTCACACAAAAACCAGACCTGATAGAGAAATTTTACAAACTTATTTGGATTCAGCACAGAAAATACTATAAGAATAAGGTATTTTCATTCTTGGGACACGAAAAATTTTTTTTTTGTTGCCCAGTATAATCTGAAGGCGCAAGGTCTGGAGAATATGGACGATGTGGAAGTTTTTCCCACCCAAGCTCCTCAATTTTTGCAGAAGTGATTTGAGCGGTATGAGGACGTGCGTTGTCGTGGTGGAACACGATTCCTTTCCGATTAACCAAAGAAGGTCTCTTTTCTTTTAGTGCAGTGTTCAATCGATCCAGTTGTTGACAGTAGACTTGAGCGGTGATTGTTTGGTTGTGTGGTAAGGTTTCAAAGTGTATTACACCACCTTTATCCCACCAAACACTAAGCAACACCTTCCGAGGGTGATTTGGTTTTGGCTGTGTTGTTGCTGGTTCTCCGGCACAAATCCACTGTCGACGGCGCTTAACATTCTGGTACAGTATAAACTTTTCATCACCAGTCACTAAACGGTGCAAAAACGGATCTTGGAGTTCACGGGAATGAAGAGCTGTGCTAATGTTTACCCGCACCCTCAGATTGTCGACCGACAATTCATGTGGCACCCATTTTCCTAACTTAGGCACTTCCCCGAGTGGTTGCAAATGTCGATGGATGGTGGACGGGGATGAATTGGTTTCTGGACCAATTCTTCGACAGTTGTTGAACAGTCTTCTTCAAGTGCGACTAACAGTGGGTCATCATCAAACTCAGCAGAGCGTCCAGAGCGTGCTGCATCTGTCAAACAGCAGTCACCATTCCTAAACTTTTGAAACCATCTTTGACATTTCTTCACACGCAGAATATCGTTGCCATAAACGTCCTGAATGTTTCGCGTTGCTTCAGTAGCACTATTCCCTTTTTTGAACTCGTAAAGCATTATATGCCTGATATGCTCTTCTGATACCGCCATGTTTATGAGGGGTTCACATAAAGCAAAACACACGTCTTCACTGGTCAAGGTCTGTAAAGTATGTAGCGAAACAAGATAGATCTCCTCTTAGATATAACCTTCGGAAAATTTATGCTTAAACCGAGTAGGACTAGTTTAAACTTAATCTACCATAAAAAACGACATTACTTATGGGATGACCTGATACATCCCCTTGTGCTCATTACGATAATTCCAACTTTAAATATCGGCGCGTTGGTTTCTTTCTCAATGTAGAATGAACGTCGTGCATTCATCACGAATGTACTCGTATTTATAAATGAGAGAAAAAGCAAAGGTAGTCTCGAAGTTATCTTTTGATATGAAAGAAAGATACCAGATTACGATAATTGGTACAAACGCATTGCGAATCTATTTTGGGATAAAACTTTATAATTGTTAGAGCTAATTTCTTCGTAAGTATTATGCTTTCAGATAATAAGGTATAATCGTATAAAAATATTTCATATTTATAGTGTGTGTGTGTGTGTGTGTGTGTGTGTGTGTGTGTGTGTGTGTGTAAACTTGTTACTGAAGCATTTGCGATATATTTCGCAATGAATTTTGAAAGAAAACCTTTAACAGCTAAAATGACTAATTTAAATAGATACCATTATATATATATATATATATATATATATAGAGGTGGGGGGGGGGATATCATGAATTTGCCTCATGAACAAAAATTAATATATATCAAATATTTATATTCGTGATTTCAGAAATCAACACATTCCTTTTGACATTTCATTTTCCGAAGGTGAAGGATCGTGTATCTTTGAAAAATGCATTTGAAAGAGCTATATTTAGGCGACAGGTAACTCCGATTCATTCATCCAAATGTAATTCATAAATACTTCTTTGAGCTTAATCGTATTTACACCTACACGAATTTATTTTCAGATGCTCTTTTCGATAAAACTCTAATATCTACTGAAAAAAAAGTATATATATATATATATATATATATATATATAAAACTTCGGACCAAAAAAATGGAATACTGTTTCAAATGCACTCATGACCTTCATAATAACCTCAAGTTATACACCCCTTATGAGGAACATCGAGTATTTGTGACATTATGATAAAATGACACCTGTGTGTGCCAATTTTGAAAAAAAATAAATAAAATATAGCAAACCTCATTAAATAGTGAAAAGTTAATGCGTAGCGACATACCAAAATACCAGAATATCTTGTCAGGTACTACAAATAATTACAAATAAATGGAATAAATTCATTATGTTTTTGGGGTAATGCCAATATATTAAACCTTTATCAAAGACTTTAAATGTGGGTTTTAGTATTTAATTCGTCCACCCTTAACCATGAATACGACCTCCAATTGACGTGGCATCGAGTCGACAAGCCTCTTGCATTCTTCCGTGGTTATCGATTGCCAGATTGTCATTAAAAACCTCTTCATTTCACTAAGTGTTCCTAGTTTACGCTTTTGAACCTTCTGCTCAGCAATATTCCAAAGATTTTCCATCGAAATAGGGAGAATTAGCTGGCCATGGTAGTACTTCAATTTCATGAGCATCAAACCGTGCAGATGTTGCATGAACTGGAGCCAGGTCATGTTGAAAAATAAATGGTTCGTCTCCATACAGCTGTCCTGCAGACACCAAGTATTTTAAGTTTACTTGATAATCGTGACAAACGTGACTACTAACAGTTCTATTTATATATACAAGTGACCCCCACATCATTTGCATTCACGCAACCCCACACGACGCACTCGTCATAAATTTGACCGATCGCTTCAAGCAGCTTTCATGATACATTTCAAACTTTTTCCGCCAAACTCGCGGACCACTGTCACCAAATGAGAGAGAAAATTTGGATTTGTCTAAAAAAAAATCACTTTTTTCCACTCGTTTGCAGTCCAAGCAATTCTTTCTTTGCACCAGGATAGTCGTTTTCTGTTTTGCTTCGCATTTAACATTAACATCGGTTTAATTTTCGGTTTTCATGACCGAAATCCTATTTCATGAAGGCGGTCAGTGTGTTAGTGTGGGGTTGCATGAATGAAAATGGTGTGGGTTTACTTGCATTTGTAAATAGAAGTGTCAGTGGTCACCATTTATCAAGAAATCTTAGAATACTTCATGCTGGAGACTGCGGAACACCTGCATGGAGACGAACCATATATTTTTCAACATGACCTGGGCTCCAGCTCATGCAACATCTGCACGGTTTGATACTCGTGAAATTGAAGTACTACCATGGCCAGCTAATTACACCGGTATTAATTAATCCGATAGAAAATCTTTGAAATATTGCTGAGCAGAAGAGCCAAAAGAGTAGACTAGGAACACTTAGTGAATTGAAGAGGTATTTGATGACAACCTGGAAATCGATAACTACAGAAGAATGCAAGAGGCTCGTCGACTCGATGCCACGTCGATTGGAGGCTGTATTTATCAGGTCATCCCATAAGTAATGTCGTTTTTTAGATCAAAATTTGAAGGACAAAAAAAAACTCAACTGAAACTTTTTAATCTAGTATATATTTTCCATCGGGATCAATGACACTCTGCCAACGTCCTACAAGCTTTTCAATGCCATGTTTATAAAATTCAGGCGGTTTTGAGGCAAAAAACGTACAAAGACTGGTGTGCAGGTCATCTAAAGAAGTATACTCTTTCTCGTCAAGATAGTTTTGCAGACTCTTGAAGAGATGATAATCTGAAGGCGCAAGGTCTGGAGAATATGGAAGTTTTTCCCACCCAAGCTCCTCAATTTGTGCGGAAGTGGTCCGAGCGGTATGAGGACGTGCGTTGTCGTGGTGGAACACGATTCCTTTCCGATTAACCAAAGAAGGTCTCTCTTCTTTTAGTGCAGTGTTCAATCGATCCAGTTGTTGACAGTAGACTTGAGCGGTGATTGTTTGGTTGTGTGGTAAGGTTTCAAAGTGTATTACACCACCTTTATCCCACCAAACACTAAGCAACATTTCCGAGGGTGAAGATTTGGTTTTGGCTGTGGTGTTCGCTGGTTCTCCGGCACAAACCCAATGTCGACGACGCTTAACATTCTGGTACAGTATCCACTTTTCATCACCAGTCACTAAACGGTGCAAAAACGGATCTTAGAGTTCACGGGAATGAAGAGCTGTGCTAATGTTTACCCGCACCCTCAGATTGTCGACCGACAATTCATGTGGCACCCATTTTCCTAACTTCGGCACTTTCTCGAGTTGTTGCAAATGTCGATGGATGGTGGACGGGGATGAATTGAGTTTCTGGGCCAATTCTTCGACAGTTGTTGAACAGTCTTCTTCAAGTGCGGCTAACAGCGGGTCATCATCAAACTCAGCAGGGCGTCGAGTGTGTGCTGCATCTGTCAAACAGATGTCACCATTCCTAAACTTTTGAAACCATCTTTGACATTTCCTCACATGCAGAATATCGTTGCCATAAACGTCCTGAATGTTTCGCGTTGCTTCAGTAGCACTATTCCCTTTTTTGAACTCGTAAAGCATTATATGCCTGATATGCTGTTCTGATACAGCCGTGTTTATGAGGGGTTCACATGAAGCAAAACACAAGTCTTCACTGGTCAAGGTCTGTAAAGTATGTAGCGAAACACGATAGATCTCCTCTTAGATATAACCTTCGGAAAATTTATGCTTAAACCGAGTAGGACTAGTTTAAACTTAATCTATCGTAAAAAACGACATTACTTATGGGATGACCTGATAGTTGGGTGGACCAACTAAATACTAAGACGCAAAGTTAAAAAGTCTTTGCTAAGGGCTTAACATATTGGCGGTACTCAATAAACATAATGAAGTTATTCTATTTATTTGTAACACTTGACAAGATATTCTAATATTTAGGTTATGTCGCTATGCATTAACTTCTCACTATTTAATAAGGATTTTATATATTTTAATTTTCTTTTTCAAAACTGGCAACAGTGTGTGTCTTTTTTTATCATAACATCACAAATACTCGATATTGCTCAGAAAGGTGTATAACTTAAAGGTATTATGAAGGTCATGAGCACATCTGACTCAAAATTTTTAGTCCGGAGTTGTGTGTGTGTGTATATATATATATATTTCTCGAAACTTCGTATCGAATCCATACTGCTCTTGATTTGAGAACTATAATTCTAATAAGAATATTTGTATAAACGAGGTTCTATTAACAAAATTAGAATAATTTTTAACTACATGAGGCACTACCCCACGATGCATAGGCCTACCCGCGTCTGGACAACGAAACTCCCATACACCTTTTGACTGCTAGTGAAATCCATTTTATATATTATTTTCATATCGTCATGCAGCATTCGCGAATCCATTCTTGGCCAAAGCAATTACGCTGCTAAACCACCCCCGTCACGCGTATAAGAATGGCATTACATCCAGGGTAATCATTGTACATTCATTATAATTTAATGAAACCAATAAAATGCATCCACGCGTGATACTCGCACCGTGAACTTTTACTACAATGCTTCCCATGGCCATCGCGATCAACTGACCCAATTAATCATTTTACACCAGTGTATGGGTATCAGGGTATCATCCCACTCAATGTCATTCCCATTTCATTCCGTACCCAAGTGTGGGAAAACCGAGAGTGAGCATATCAAATAAGGCATTTTTAAATCGGTCTATTCCCAATTTATGCAATTGTCATTTTCGTCCACGGCTTTCCCACTTTGGTTCAGGTTAGATTAATTGAGGTAAGGTTTGGTTAGGCTAATGTTAGGTTTGGTTAGTCTAATGTTACGAAATTAGCCATTCCCATTTGGCGCCTTTACCGTGATTGGGAATGGAGTGACATTGTTTCTCAAATCAATAAACTCTTGAGTGAAAATATTCCAGCATATGTATATCAATCCGATATAGGTAATCCGTGTTATGTTATAATTAATTAAAGCTAACCTTCAAGTTCTTTAGCATCTCTGTTCATCCATAAAACGTACAACGCATTCGCTTCTTTTATTAAGAAATTTGAGGCAAATTATAAGGGAAACGCTGTTGAAACGCTGTTTACTCCAGAAGCTGAACGAAACAGTCACCACCACTAACAACACTGCGCAACACTTTGCCATTTAATTAACATTTTCTTTCGAGGCCATAACACTTTGGTAAGCTAATTCAATTGGCATGGTAATATTCCTCGAATAAATAGGTTTTGTGACCATCATGCTCAATAAAGCGTTATATTTTCTATCCGTGTTTTCAATTATGGTTTAATGTAAGGAAATTCAAATGATATTTTCCTCTCGCAATGCGCCGTCTTCAGACAACAACCACGTCCCGAGCTAATTTCATCAACGTGACACTTCTTCGACAAGTTTTTGAGAGTTACATTAAGTATAAAAGGTTAGGTTAGAGTGTTGATGAAATTTCCCGTGGACGAATTCTTTCGGTCTTCACCCTAAAAAATTGTCATCCACAAACAAACGAACGATGCCCGAAAAATAAAAAAAAAGGTCAAATCGGATAACTTTTCCATTACAATTAAGTGTTTTCACCGAGTATAGAAATTAGAATAGCCCGATAGAGTATCATTTATTATTCGATATACTTTTTTATTAGTATTTGAGCTTTAGTAGGTAATAGAAATTTTCAGCATTTGGGGTGGTGAATACCAGCCCAAATGCTAAAAATTTGTATTACCTACTAAAATGACAATTACTTCATGCAGAATTATAAGGAAAAAATTAACAAAAAAACAACAAAACAGAAATTGAACTAAAATAAAAACAAAAAATTAAATAGTGTTGCAAAAAAAAAAAAAAAAAAAAAAACGACCAATTTCCTTGACGTTATAATACTTTCATTAAATAATTAAATAAAAAGTATAGAATGGTTTATAATTTATTTACTTTTCTCTTGCCCACTAATGATGGAGAAAAAACGAAAAAAAAAAATCCCAAAATCTAACTACAAAATGCATCATCTTCGACTCAAAATAATTTCCAAATTAGCTACGCATTACATCTTTCCAAAAAAATGTAAAAACTAAAAAGGAAGGTTAAATATTTAACACATTTTACTCAGTTAAAGTTTACGACGACAACGACGATAATGGCGACACCGTAAAACCTAACATAGTTAGCCTCGACTTTCGGTTGGCTGACAAAAATAGTTTTTCTTGGGAAAGAGAGGATTCGTCACCGTATGCAGATTTCACTGCGTGCGTTCCTTCTACTTCAAACAAATCTAAACCAATTTGAGGCTTTCTTCTAACATTTAACATTAACCAAAACCTATCTACAATAAATCGTTGACAGCTGATCTTTCTTCAGATGTACGAAGGAATTCACCCAAAAATTTGTAAAAGAATTACATTGCGTTCGCACGTATTAAGCAAATTACATTTTCTCCAATGTTTTCAAAAGTTTTTCCCCGATTTCAATGAAATTTGTAGCAAATAATCATTATATATAGCAACATTGATGGTATTCATTTCAATAAAATATTTTGATAATTAAAATAGTTATCTCATTTTATTGAAAAATATGTAAAATATTGTGTTCCGAATTATTAAGCAAGTATTCTATTTACGGATCTAAATGGTGAAAATGGGTAAGAAGAAGGATTTAACATTAACTGAGAAAAGAAAAATAGTCAAGTTACTCGCTGAAAATATAAATCTATTGAAATTGCGAAGCAGTTTGGCAGAGCTTATCGAACTGTAAACAAGTTTGTAGCGGAGGGTACCAAACTGAGGCAGCGAAGTGATAAAGGAGCTATAAGAAAAGTGACAAGGCGGCAGATATCTGTAATGAAGCGCAAACTGCAAAGCATCCATTGTCCTTAAGTAAAGAGGTTTTTGAGCAGGCTGGCATACATAATGTACCAAGAACATCTCGATGTGGAATCCTCCAAACAATTGGCAAGACGCGTAAACCTACGATTCAGTCACCATTAACCAGGTACAAGAGCAGCGTGTTGAATGGACGCGTCAGTACGTGAAAACAGATTTTAATACTGTATTGTTAACCGATGAATGAAGAGCAAACCTTGAGGGATCTGATGGTTGGTCAAGAAGATGGATTGCTAAGGGTCAATCTCTACCATGGAATGAGGTTTTCTTTTAGAAAGTTTGTGTAAGACTGGGCATTCATTTTCACACCATCAGGCACTCTGTATGGGACAGCTACTTCATTGCCTATCAATCCTGCCCAAAACATGACACTACCTCCACCTTGTTGGCGTCTTAATCTCGATGGTACAAATTGGCTCTCAGCAATCCATCTTCTTGACCAAACATCAAGTCCCTCAAGGGTTGCTTTTCATTCATCGGTGAACAATACAGTATTAAAATCTGTTTTCACGTACTGACGCGCCCATTCAACACGCTGCTTCTTGTACCTGGGTGTTAATGGTGACTGAATCGTAGGTTCACACGTCTTGCCAATTGTTTGGAGGATTCCACATCGAGATGTTCTTGGTACATTATGTATGCCAGCCTGCTCAAAAACCTCTTTACTTAAGGACAATGGATGCTTTGCAATTTGCGCTTGATTACAGATATCTGCCGCCTTGTCACTTTTCTTACAGCTCCTTTATCACTTCGCTGCCTCAGTTTGGTACCCTCCGCTACAAACTTGTTTACAGTTCGATAAGCTCTGCCAAACTGCTTCGCAATTTCAATAGATTTTATATTTTCAGCGAGTAACTTGACTATTTTTCTTTTCTCAGTTAATGTTAAATCCTTCTTCTTACCCATTTTCACCATTTAGATCCGTAAATAGAATACTTGCTTAATAATTCGGAACACAATATTTTACATATTTTTCAATAAAATGATAATTATTTTAATTATCAAAATATTTTATCGAAATGAATACCATCAATGCTGCTATATATAGTGATTATTTGCTACAAATTTCATTGAAATCGGGGAAAAACTTTTGAAAACATTGGAGAAAATGTAATCTGCTTAATACGTGCGAACGCATTGTAGAAGCCGATAACGACAGGTTGGTAATTTCAATGGAACTTCACTATTTTCATCATTAATAATGTTTGGGATTGTTTAAACTCCTTCGAAACAACAATGATCATGTGATAGGGGTGACCTACGGTTTTATGTGCGATCCGGTCACTACGTCATCAGAACTCGGAGAAATGTCACGCATCTATCTACTGAAAAGACCCACTGTTCCTCAACCTCGATGCATTTTTCTTCAGTAAACCGAAATTCAGCAGTTCTCAGACCGCTTCAACTTAAGTTTTCTTTTCCTCTTTATGAGCTCTCTCTTTTCCTTTCGTACATTAAAGACCTCATCATTCAAGCATATTTTCTTAAAATAAATGAACAAACTACATTCGCAAAAGTAAAGCTAAAGTGATTTAAAAAAAATTACTCGTACAGTGTTGAATCGAGACTTCCCTTCATACACTTATGGGAAACTAATGATGAGAATTCCAAAATCTAAACCAGGTGGTGGTTGCGAAAATGATGGTTGTGGTGGTGATAAACTGTTTTGCGATGCTTAAGTTTCGTATGAAATGAATTAAATTGAACTTTTAACGTTTCTTTGACATTGGTTGCGTGTTCTTCTGACTGAAACCGACTGACTGATTGACTTCGTGTCGTCCACAACAAACCTACTGTAATTCATTTCAGTATAAAACGAGCGAAACTACAAGAAAATCGGCAAACTGCGTTCCAAGAGTGATAGATGCATGGGAAAACGTTACTAATATAATCGAAGTGTGTAAATAAATGCGATTCAAATGATCGAAGAGGAACACTGATTCTGAAGTATTTCTGAAAGAGAAATTGTAGTAAGGGTAATTGACTGGAGAAAATGCAGTGACACGCATTAGAGAATTTTTTTAATCCTTTATAGTTTATACTATTAAAATATTTAGTTTACTATACACCTTAAATTACAACCAGCCTTTCGTGCGTACTCTTCGGGCGGTAATCCACTTTGGAAGATTTGTCGACGTACCTTCGGAGGGGACAGTGTAAATGTACAGTAAGAATCTCTGCCCCAAATTTTAATCTAATTAAACAAAGCACCAACGCGCAAACCAAAACTCTTTTTGACCCAAAGGGTACAAAGTTACAAACGACTTCTTTTTTTTTTAACTTTATAACATTTAAATTCAGCGTAACAAGCATAATATGGAAGACGGATCATTCTCCAACAATCTTCAATCTACAGTATATTACTAACAACCAGAACCAGGACGACGACTTCACCGTCAATTTTATACGTGAGCATACCAAAAATTTGCATAGATGGTTAAGTTGCATTTGCATGCGTTATCGCGGAATACGGACCAAGATTCTCATTTGGAATAAATTATGTTATTTCCTGTATGCGTTTATCACTACCTCTCGAAACTGATCCTGAAGTTACATTTTTGAGTGGGTCTAAATAACTAAATTTGAGCGTATTCTTGCCTAATAATAATAATACCTCCATTTTATAATTTACTTTTCCACACCTTTCACTTTTCTGGCAAGAAAGAATCCAAAACTAAGTTACGACATTAAAAACACGAGTTTCACGCATTATCTTATTAAAAACGGCAACTACTGTAGCTAAAAGTACTAATACTGTAGTAGAGATCTTATTCAGGAATACTGCATGAAGGCCCTTTATAGGTAGGTAACGCGAGCGAGGCGAGAAAAAATAAGGATTTCCCAGAAGTGCTTTAAATGAAGTTCAGAGAAGGGGCATGATTATCAAAAATCATTATGTCATACTCATTGGACAGTGAATCACATTACATCCAAGGCAATCATTATACATTCATTATAATTTAATAAACCAGTAAAAGCGCATCCACGGATGATACTCGCGCCGTAAACTTCCGCTACAATGCTTCCCATGGCCATCGCGATCAGTCGTTGACGCACTTAATCGTTTTACACCAATGTACTTATACCAATCCGAGATAGGAAAAAAATTCAAAAGAAGCACAATCCGCGTGTAACAAATTTACATCTTAAACTTATCATTCGGATGAAACGGAACGAAAGGAAAAAAACTGTGAAGAACCCGTTGGCAGATAAAAACCCAAAACGTTTGGTTAAAGTGTCACAAGAAGAATGATAAAAAAAATCTAATAAACATTAAGAGAATCAAGAGTAAAATAATAAAAAAAAATAAAAAGTTTGTAAGAAATATCCATTTTAATTGGCTACAGGTAAACGTTCAAATGTGATGACGTTTTTGTACTCTGTTCACGATTCGTAAACGACGTAAGGTAAAGTCGGACACTTGAGGAACGCAACGAAACTTCTTGAAGCAAATTAATTGAAAGTACTGTATGCATCTCTAATTCCTTAAATTACTGGAATTTTTCCATTTTTAAACAGACCCCCCCCCCCTTCTCTCTCTCTCTCGTTTCACTTAATTTATGATAACCAGCTGTAGAATTACTCGCTACGCCATAATCTCATACAACTCCAATCTGTTAAAGTGTTAACTATTTTTGTCGACAACCCTCCATTTACTATATTCTGTATACCGCAATTCGTGACTAACTACTACTAAATATTCGTACACTTTCCAAACAGAACCAGCGTAGTTTTTGCACCTGTCACGCGTATACAACGAAGGTTGATCCAGACTTAATACCTTTTGTAACTGCACTCGATACTTTCAAGTTTGTTATTGTTATCAAAGTAATTTATAAACTCGCTGCATCGTGGTGACATTTAACTTCCTCTCGCCCATACAACGGCAACTACTCTCTTACTCAGTCGTTGCCAACGCCAGACTCAATCCAATGGACGAGACTCCTCAGAGTCTTAGACGATAATGACTTAATACATTTAGATTCATTATCCTATCGTAGACAGAGTCGAGTCAACTAATTTTCGAGCCGAAACAATTTTTTTGTAAAGGTTGGAATCGGAAAATGGCAACTTATTTCAATCGCAAAAGTTGAATGTAATTACCAGTAGTATCACTGATTTGAGAATTTCCATCATTCTAACTGAATGACACTCATTATTCAGCAATGATGAAACCTTTTCTATCAACTACATAGAATATATTCTATCGATAGCACTGACGACAAGTCGATAAAGTAAGTTGAATGGATCTGTACCAACTCGATGGAATTTATTTTATCTTAATAGAGAACACTTCCAGAAGAGAACAAAATTTTTATCAACTTCATATAAAAATTGGGTCTCAATGTGATGTGGATACAGACAGCTGTTATACTGACGTGGACAACGGTCATACTCTGCCAATTCCAGGGAATAAAAATGAAAAACAGTGATATAATTTTGTAGGATAATTTTGTACTTGATATTATAATTAGTAAGGTCATTACCTAATATATATATATATATATATATATATATATATATATATATATATATATATATATATATATATATATATATATATATATATATATATATATATATATATATATATATATATAGTCTTAAACTTAAAAAATCAACAAATAACAACAAAGAGGCGACTTCATAAAGAACACGCATTGCTAGAAACTTAAATGCAAAGTACTTCCAACAAGCCATTCATAAAAGAACATATTAATGATTAAAGCAAAGCATGCGCATTATGAAATACCAAATGTAGAGCGAAAATACACTTGTTTGTTACCTCAGAGCAATAAATGTTTATTTGAGAATTCTTTTAAGTATCTGAATGTGTTAACAATTAAGTATTGTAACACAATTTCACCTGGTAGTTCTAGTTTATAACGATGTAACACTGAATATGATACGTCTCGTTCCCAAATATATTTACATTAATTTAATGTATATATATTAATTTAATATATATATATATATATATATATATCTATATATATATATATATATATATATATATATATATATATTATATATATATATATATATATACATGCACCACATTTACTGTACATACCAGATATATGTTAAGACACCTTTCTTTTATTCCACAGCAGAGATCATTCTAATAGCTTTCTCAATTACCTTAATCGACAGAATCCCAACATAAGATTCACAAAAAGAAACGCCAGAAACGCACCTCTCGACATGGGAATATCCGAAAAACATAACCACTTCACTATTTCCTTCTATTGTAAACCCACTTATAATGGTCTAAACACTAACTATTTCAGGTATATGCTCAATGCTCATGTTACCTACAATCAACTGTATTAAAATCTTCATTTGCACCGTTTTTGCTAACTTAGTTCCTCCTATTTATCGTTTCATCGAGAAATCACTTTCTTTCAAAACTTCTTTTTGTCAATAACACACACCTTAAATACATTTATCGTCAACAAAATTTTAAGCAAGACTTACTCTTAATACGCCGTTCGTTACGAAAGACTTACCCTATTTTAATTTCCCTTACTATGGATACCTAAACCAAAAAATACAATTACACTTTCACCTTCTCCTTACCCCTCTTTACCCTCAAATCAGTTTCCCCCTCATTTTCACAAACCACCAGTTTGAAAACCTATTTCAGTCACAAATAAAAACTTCCCACAACCCTCGCGTCGTCTGCTGTTTATTCCTTTAATTGTGCTCGTTGTAATGCGAGTTATACTGGCAACACTTGCCGCCAATTCAAACTTACAGCGTACGAATATCGAAGCATCTCTAATCGCGCCTCCCTACCCCTTAACACACCATCAAAATCAACCGTACGCGCGAGAACCGCCATACAACAAACCAGTTATTAAATCCCCCCACTTTAAGATAATGGACATCCTCTGTAATTCCCAGCGAATTGATCTGGACATTAGAATCTCTCTGCATTCTACAGCATAAACCTCGTTTGAATGATATTCACCATCTTCCGCAATGGCTCTAACTTCATAAATAATAATTTATGAACTCTGACACTTTTTACGTTTAGTTTTACCGTTTAACTTAATTCATTATTACTACAACCAATTTGAGTCGTAAATACCATAGTACCATTAAGTCCACATTTAACTTTGAGGAATGTGTGCCCATTTTGACAGAGTTTAATTTTTCTATTTATAAATAAATAAAATATTGTCCAGTCCCTTTTCCCCGATACTCGGGTACGCTCCCTCTTAGTCCCCCGCAAGAATCATGTTGCAGCATCATCATCTTCCTATATCCAGCTTTCACCTTCATACAAGGAAGTAGCAGCTACCTCCGCGGATCGTTGAACACTCGTACATCATCCTCTTTCTTACCATTCTCATCGCCAATTCCATACCTCGTTTAGAAACAACTCACCCACCATCAATCGACCTTGCCAACGCCCGTAGCTCAGTGGGTAACACCGTTTCCGTATAAGCGAAGTGAAGACACTGAAGTCGGAGGTTCCAATCCCGATGATGCTGGTAATAATAAATCGAGAATTATTAGAGCCGCATTATTTAGCCTGAGTGCTGTGCCATTTTCTGGCCGTCCTAACTAATTATCATCATCAATCCACTTTTTACGCGGTTTTCGACTGCATCACACGTATCTTTTTCACCATACTTTCCCACCCATCCTCTATAACCAAACCACCTCAACATTTCTCATCCATTCTCTTTCAAGGACTTTATCACATCACGCCTTTACCAAACTTCTTCATCTCTCACTCTATCAATCTTCCTTACTACCGCTATCCATTTCAACCGCTCTCATTCTTGTCCTCTTACTTACAACTCATACCATCATAGTTTCACTATCATATAACAATGCTGGCCCAAACATCCCTTTATGTATCCCTTTTGTAGCATTCACAAACAACGTTTCTTCCTTACCAATGTTCTCGCAACCTCATAAACTGTTATTCCTACTTGAATTCTCTCATTCGCTTCATTTTTACATGTACCATTCCTGCTTACTAAACTTTCAAAATACTTAACGTACTCCACCAACTCCAACTTTATTCCATCTACAACCATTTAACCTCTTCTTTTGCCATACCTTTCACACACTATAATTTTACTATTATCTTCATTCACACTTAACAGTGACTTTTTTCAAGCATTCACACACTCTATGGCAGTGGTTCCCAACCTTTTCACCACAAAGGACCCCTTTTATTTTTATTTTTTTCCCACGGACCCCATGTTTTTGAAAGATTCCGTCTACCAAACAAACTGTTTTTATTAACTAATAATTAACTCGTTTTCCCATTTTTCACTATCAAATAAAGGACATATAAGAGTATGCAATTAAAATAAAGCGTATTAAAAAAAGTATTAATAATTCCAGCCAAGAGTAAGGAAACGAAATTTTAGCCTAAGGGCCCTTATCGTGGGTAAATGTACGATTTCCATTGGAGCCTCTCGAAATATTGAAAGCTCACGGACCCCCAGGGGTCCGGGGACCCCAGGTTGGGAACCACTGCTCTATGGGCTACGCTGAAGTCAACTTCTACAACTCTTCCTCACTTCTACCAGTTAACACAGCATCATCTACATTTAGCAAACGAGACAATGCCCATTCGTTACCATGTAGGGTAAAGTCGGAGGGTATGAGTGCCCGGCTCTTAAGAGTATGTACTAGTTATAATTACGAGTGGCAACACTGTAAACCTTTCACGTTTAACTCCAGACCCATGTTGACACACAGCTAGAAGTTAAAGAAGAAACTTCAGGAAATTGACGCTAGTTTACCAGGATTTACAGATAAATATGCAATTTTTCGTGTTTACGATATAGTTCTGAACCCTCAGATAAGTATACATATATAACAATTCATAAAAATTCTTCCAGGTAAACTTTTGTTTTTGTGGTGAACGCTCATTTGTGGATAATCACACTGTGGTCTATTATATATGTTTAGTTCATACGTGTTGCCATCTTTTGGCACTTTCAGTAATTACTCGCTGTCCGCCATGAGTACACGGACAAAGCGTGTGCAAACTCTATTTGCCGAAAAGAAAATGGTTCATGTATCCAGAATGTGAAGAGTTGTATATGGAACCACCTGAAGAAAAGTTGGATTCATGTGGTTATGCGCACGTGGAGCAGGTGGCATAAAGCCTACACAAACTACGAGAAAACGCGGTTTTTATCAGGGTGACCCGTGCTTCTGAGTACTTTTAGCCGATGGCATGCGCACTCTTACACGACGGTACGGCTGAGTGCGCATCTAAATATCCCCCTTCCCTCCCTCCTTTATTTATGTAGTTTGATTGATCATCGAAAGAAAGGTCGTTTCGTGAAAAAACTGTGATATACTAAAACAGGAAGTAGATAAAAATGAAATATCTTAAGGGCGTACTCTTACCCGACTTACTTCTACTATCATGAGAACGTCTCTTTCAACCACTCATCTTCACCTCAGACATCCCTCTCAATCCATAAAAAATATTAAACAATCACGGAGACAACACACACCCTCACCTATCATTTACATTTATCTCAAACCAATTACTCAAGATATCATTTACTCTTACACGCGTCTCACTCTTCTTCTAAAAGCTCTTCACACCACTCAACTACTTACCAGCTACACCATCCAATTGCACCACCTGCCAACATCATAGTAATAATAATAATAATGTTCAGAATTGTTTAACTTCATTTTGCTTGAATCAAACATTTTATCTAGAAATGTCATTAGTAAGGTTTGTTTCATCGAATAAAACTAAGTAAATACCAACAACATTGACACCGCCCTACGTTGGTTGATATAATAATAATAATAATAATATAAATAAATAATAATAATAATAATATATATAAATAATAATAATAATAATAATAATTATTATAATAATTATTATTATATGACGGGCTTACACCAACCAACGTAGGACGGTGTCAGTATTGTTGACATTTAACATTGTAAAACCAATACTGTCGTTTTTAAATATTTTACTGTTAATTGTACGATGGACAATATTTACTTAACATTGTCCTCCATAATGTAGAGATTTAACAGTGGTTTTAACAATAGCAGTATTTAAAAAAAAATATATATTTATATACTACCAAAATCAACAAGGAGAGGCCTGTATTTTTACTACTTAAAACAAACCTTATTAATATACAACTTATTATTGTTATTTTAACCGTTATAATGTTTCAGACCAATGTTTCAGTAACAGTAATTTTTACGGTTACTGTTGAAACAACAATTAAGTACGATTAGTTTTAACGAGTCAATTTCTTTCCTATACAACAGTCATTGTAAATTTAACAGTACTGTATCGTAACTTCGAATAAGACTGTTCAATCATATTTTAACAGTTGCGCAGTTGCTGTAAAAGCAAAAAATATTTACGGTTGATATTTGAGTAGGGAATGGAGACGCAAGATCACCGCGGGGACCTTCACTGTTACGCGATGTTCGGCTCCCAAACCGATTAGGACAGGTTTTAAAACTGAACCTATGGTTGCTTTAAAATTAGGAAAAAAATAAAAATAACGGACGAATTTACAGAAAGCGAAATGCGTGAGTCTCGATGCGCCAAAGACGTACCGCAAATAAAACTTTTACTTTCGAAGCTTTTCAAATATTCGGATGTAAATAATTTTTTTTTAACAGTGAATTATAATTAATTCTATTTTTCAAATATTTAATTATAATTATTAAAGATTAAAAATATAGTATTGAGAATACCTTATAAAGTATGTCCGCGTAAAATTCATAAAGTAGTACTACTGCAAATACGTACTGCTTGTGTGAATTTTACGCACGAATTAACCCAAATTGTGCCCTGAGTGGCGGTTAGTACGCTTTTCGAGTACGCATTTTAACAGTTATATTTTAAACGTATTAGTTATTGATTCAATTTGTAATATAAAAATTTGCGATAATTTCTCTAATTTAAGAGTATTAAGTTATTAATTCAACCGTTACCGTAAGCGCCCACCAAAATACAGGCACTATTTAAAGAATCATCATTTGCTCTTAAAATGACAGAGAGTTTAACATGAAAATTAACAGTAATAATTTGGTGAATTAAGTTACTATAAATATATTGGTTACAATCAATCTTTAAGCCACACGTTTTCATTGTTAATATAACAGTGGCACCCGCGGTTTAAAAATGTGCAGTTCTAGCTTTTAAATTAAGTTTAAAATTGCTAAATCTACTGTTAATATACAGTTTTGGTTTAGTCATTGTTTAACTAAATATTATATACTATTAAAATAGTGAGGGGCGCCGCATTATGAAACTTTAAAATAATTTTTAAGGATATCTTTATAATGAGAATAAAAACCTGTTAAATAACATTATTGTTAAACTCGACGAAAATGTTAACCAACAGCAAAATCCAGTTCGGATAAGTATTCTGTGGAATTCAGATTTCAAAATGTATTTTAATTTTTCTTTCTTTTGAAAAACTGGCAAATACTGTTACAAATGACAGTCATTTACCGTTAACATCCATTTTTCACGATGTATTTTTCGCAATAAGAAAGACTTCGTAATTCTCCACTTCTTTTTCACTTCGTTGAAGTAGCCTTGATCGCTTAGAAAGCGGAAGATGAGAGTGAGAGAATACAATATCCAAGTGTATAAGCACGGCTGCTCGTCCCCGGTTCGCCTTTGAAAGCTCAAAGCACTCGTCGCCGTGATTTCTTTACCCGTCTCATTTCCGACAGGAAGGATTAATAATCAAAACAATTGTGGTTTGTGCTTTTACGTAAAAATTATATGTTTAGACGAGACTCCGGAAAAGATGGCGTTCAATTTAAGCAAATTCTTTTCCTGAACGCCCAAGACAGTGAGTGTAACCCGTACGGTGAACATTAAAATGAAGGTCGATGGGATGTAGTACAGACCACTATACATTAGTATCAAAGATTAAATAAGTCCCATACTTTTCTTTGTTCCGAAACAGTAACTGCGCGTGAAAAACTTAAAAACTGCCCCACAAGTCGAAAATTTCAGGAAGATTTGCGCGCAATAATTCTTTTCAAAAAAAATTTCTTTTGACATCGCAATGGAAACATTCCATTCAGTTAAAATAATAATAATAATAATATAATAATAATAATAATAATAATAATAATAATAATAATAAATCTAAAACGATCATTGAGAGATTGGATAAACCATATATTGTAAAATTCTAATTGAAATCAATACTCAATCTTAAATTTTTATCCATGTGCCCGAATTAAGCATCCTTTTCCCCCTCCACCCAAAAAAAAATTTGTGGTGTCAGATCTCGGCAAAATCTGCATCACAGACACCTTACAAATATATATATATATATATATATATATATATATATTATATATATATATATATATAATATATATATAGGGTGGGCCAAAAGACTATTACCCAACGTTTGAAAAAATATTGTGGCTCACCCTATATACTAATCTTACTGCTGAGGCCGTATGTTGTACCCATACTTTTACTCTTTCAAACGATGGCTTCGAATCTAGATTCAACGCCCCAAGAGTAGAGGAGGGAGGTATCAGATTATGGTGCTCAATTGAAAGGCGGTCGAAGTCAGCAACTGATACTTTCGGATGACAGTCAGTTTCTTCATAAATAATTAATTTTCCTAATTTTTACACAAAATAATTAATTTATTTCCTTATTCATTTAAGATCTTCATTCTGCTATAGTTGGTGGACAAGTTATAACAATGAAATACTCTTTGGAAGATGAAGCATTGATATTGAACCTGGGTAAGGAAAAACACAGGGGTGCAAAACGAATGAAGAGAGTGTTTCCAAATAAACGAAGGACGATACCTGGACTTCAATATCTCGTAAAGAAAATCGATATCACAGGGTCGACCAAACGAAAAGAAGGCAGTGGAAGGCCAAAAACCACGTACTGAGGAAAATATTGACACGGTTTCATCCATGATATGCAGTCAAGAAGAACGGCCCAAACCCCGCAAGTCCGTTAGAGAAATTTCAAAAGCTACTGGTATTTCTCGCTCTAGTGTTCGTCGTATAGTAAAAGATGATCTGGGTCTTAAATGTTTTAAAAGAGTCGAAGTTCATAAGCTCTCTGCATCACATAAGCAAGCAAGAGTTGAAAAATGTCGTGCTCTGTTAGATCGATTCCCAGACAGAGAAGTGTCGAAAATATGGTTCAGCGACGAGAAGACCTTTACGTTGCTTCAACAATAAACACACAAAATGACCGAGTTTATGGAAGACAGGACAAAAGATCTATCAGTCTACTGTAGATCGACTTTGCAGCCGAACGTCCGCATTTTTCTCGAAAAGTCATGGTTTCCATCTTTATTTCAAAGTTAGAGAAGTCAGAGATTGTTTCTGTTAATGAAAATGCCAAAATCAATACTGCTTATTACCAAGAAAAAAATCCTTGTTCCGGTACTGCCGTCGATAAGGGAGAAGTCAAGGTTGCAAACGTGCATTCCGCACATTCCGCATAATCTTGGACTCAATTAGGTAATTGTATAGAAACAAAGTTTTTCTACCAGTGTCTGTATAACAGCGAACTGCAAAATAATAGTTACAGTTAGCAAAAATCCAACTTCACCACGAGATAGACCATGAAATTCTATACAGGACACATATATTGATTGTACAAATAACATTTGATAAAAGGTAAAATTATATTGTTAAAAATCAGGGTAATAGTTTCTTTTCTAAAGTAACTTCAGGCTTAAAAATCAATTACATTCTACTGTATAATACAGTACAAACATATTTTTATAAATTAACATTATTAATAAAATCGACAAAGTCTACATCATGCGTAACCATGACAACATATATATATATTATGCGATGAATTTCACAATTAAACACGTGAAATGAATGAATAGTGCAAACCCACAAGGAAAAAAAAAGTGATTCCAGGACCTTTCGTGTATTCAGAAGTACACCTCGTCAGGGAATGAAGGGAGAAGGCGAGATGCCCAAAATATATACAGCGGGACGGAAACAAAAAGATTAGCACATAATTAACAAGTTAATGAGAGGCAGGAGGAATTTTAACAGGATATTGTCAATTTTACACATTCCCGCACTGTTATTAAAATTATTTTTAAAATGGATAAATGCACATTCCAGAATATTCCTTTCAATTATATATCTGTTTTTAACGAGCGCTATAGAACTATCCCACTTGATGTTATGATTACATATATATACATGTGGTTAAATAAAGCATTAGAATTATTTGCTGTTCAACACGCGTATTTATGCTGTTTTACCCTAATATCTAACGTTTTACTCGTTTAGCCTATATATACTGAGTTACATTGTGTACAACCAATCGAATACACACAACCAACCACATTATCTGGGCTACTCTTTATTAGGCGTGATTTAACAGTATTATTATACTTAAAGACTACTTGATGCCAATTGCTTTAACCCTAGACAGCGTAAGGTGAGCCTGATAGGCTCATTTATGATGTTTTGTTAAAAAAATCGTGACTTATTATTTTTAATTTTAGCTAAGCGTTTTAGTATTCCTTCCTTATTTACAGTTAAGTATGTTTACTAACAATAGTGTTTTCTACATATAATAATTTTAGTGATAAAAATAAAAAAAGAAAGTATTTGCATAAAAGCGTAACGTGAGTCTGTTAGACTCATATTCATTTTAGCTTATATTTCCATTCTTTTCAATGCCCAGCGAGTATGTATCTGCTAATGGGCGTGTCTTAAATCACGCCATTTGTTAGATGTGCTGTGATTGGTTATTTTGTTTTATTATTCTTTTTTTTTCACAGAATTGGGACACACATGGTCGGTTAGTCATTGATAAGATATTGAACTGGTCGATTACTTGTCGTGTCATATATACTGTAGAAATAACAATGCCACGAATATCTGACAAAGATATTGAATTATGCTTGCTAAATGAAGACACTATGCCAAGTGATTCTGATGAAAGTGAATACAACCCAAGTGATAATGAAAGTGAAATTGACAATGTAATTGTGGCAAGTGACTGTGATAATGCAGTTACGGAGAGCGAAAGTGAAAATGAAGAAATCCAAAGTGTCTCGTGTGGAAAATATATCAGCAAGGATGGTGATGAATGGAGTAAAATTCCTCCACCACCATCCAAAACTAGATTCCACAATGTAATAAAATCACCCACTAATAAGGTAATACTTAGTCCGAATAAAGCAATAGTGTGTTGCGAAGATTCTTTCGAACTATTTATTTCTCCCGACATTATTTCTGCTATAGTGAAGTACACCATTGATGAAGGGAAGCGCGTCTATGAAGCGAAAGGAAAATCTAAAATTTGGCATTCGTGTGATGACATAGAAATAAAAGCTTTTATTGGGCTCTTACTCACAGCTGGACACTTGAAATCAAACCACCTAAATATAAGTGCTCTTTGGGGTAAAAAGTACGGACCACCTATTTTTAGAGCTACTATGGGCCAAGATCGATTCAAGGAAATAATGGCAAAAATACGATTTGATGACAAATCTACCAGATCACATCGCCGAGAAAAGACAAATTAGCCCCAATAAGGGATATATGGGAAAAAGTCAACAATAATTTGACCAAAAGCTATCTTCCAGGAGCAAATGTAACAGTGGATGAGCAGTTACTTCCGTTTCGTGGTAGATGCAGCTTCCATCAGTACATGAGTTCAAAGCCTGATAAATATGGATTGAAGATCTGGTGGGTATGTGATTCAAAAACCTTTTATCCGCTCAAAGGTATACCATATCTAGGTAAAGAAGGAAAAACAAAAGCATCAGGGTTAGGGACATCAGTTGTCAGTAACTTATGTGAGCCTTACTATCACACAAACAGAAATGTTACCTGTGATAATTTTTTCACAGACTTAGGCTTAGCAAAACACCTACTAAGGCACGGTATGACTATCGTTGGAACCGTTCGTAAGAATAAGAGATTTGTTCCTGCAGAATTTCAGCCAAAGAAAGACAAACGATCTGAATCTTCAATATTTGGGTTTAGTAATAATTTTACTCTTGTGTCATATGTGCCTAAACCTAAAAAATCTGTTATATTACTATCCAGTATGCACCATTCAGATCATATTGTGGTAGAGGAAGCGAACAAGCCTGAAATTATATTGTACTATAATGCTACGAAGGGTGGAGTAGACTCTCTTGACCAGCTTCTTCATACATATTCATGCAAACGAAAAACAAACAGATGGCCGGCCGCTTTTTTCATGAATTTATTGGATGTCTCTGCTGTGGCAGCATTTGTTTGGACAAACAAAAATCCTCTATGGCATAAAAGTGCAGAAAAAACATGAAGACGAACATTTCTTATCGAATTATCAGAAAGCCTCATTCAACCACAGATAAGTAAAAGGTCCCGAATGGGACTTCAACATAATTTACAGAACACAATGGACAAAACTAGGTTATATGGGGAGTCACCATCAACCATCAACAAGTTCATCTACTGGAGCTAAGAGGAAGAGATGTTATTTATGTGAGTCCAAAAAAAGCAGAATGCAAAAGCAAGCATGCGATTTCTGCAACAAAAATGTATGTACGAGTTAAGCATTGAATAAAAAGTGTTAAACTATAATGTTTTTCCATCACGCCAAGCATATATACATATTTAATCAACTTAATTTTTTGAATTTGTGCAATGAGCCTGAGAGACTCACCTAAAGCATTTGAAGGATTTTTTTACCTTACCCTTTCTAGGGTTAAGTAAAGTCGGAATATATTGAAAATTAACATGGTAAGGTAGGCTAAGGATATTTTTGTGCTCAAATTCCTTTACAGTTACATTATTATAATACCTATTCTTGGCTTTCTTAAGACAGTTATCTAAAAATGAAATAGGATAACAATTTAGTACCAATACTGTATTCATAATATTGCATAACTCGGAATCTAAGAATTCAGGACTGACAACTCTCAATGCTCTAAGAAACATAGAAGAGAAAATAGAAGATTTAATCGAGGGATGATGGGTCAGAATAAAAATGCACATAAAAGTTATTATTAGTAGGCTTACGATGAACTTCAAATCTGAACTGATTAGAGCATCTCCGAATTTTTAGATCCAGAAAAGATAAGCTTCCATCATTTTCTTTTTCAACCGTGAACTTAATAGATGGGACTAAATTGTTGAACCTACCAAGAAATAAGTCAACATCCAAATTATTAGGCCAAAGGCATAAAATATCATCTATATACCTGTATCAAACAAGGTTAAAATTAACAATCGTGGGCAAAATTCTGCTCTCAAAAAATTCCATATATAAGTTAGCTAATACAGGTTGAAAGGGGATTTCCCATCGCCAATCCAAACGACATAGCATAAAACTTAGAGCAGTGAGAGTTGTCAGTTGGCCTGTGTTGGCCTGGTGAAGTAGTGAGTTGGTTTCTTGTACTCTCCACCTTACATAGCCAGGTACGCCCGGCTCATCGGGTATTATTCTGAGCCAGGCGTCTAATCTTCTTTTGAAGATGTCCACCGCAAAACCATTCGTGTTCCTTAGGTCTTTGGGCAGCTGATTAAACAGTTTTGGTCCTCTCACAACAAAACTATTTTCTTTCAGGGTTAAGGATGTTCCCTGTCTAGCCTTTAATTTGGGAACACGACACAGTCTTACTTTTTTACTTTCCACCGTTTTTCGGGGAGTTACAGGGTTCAGAACTAGTTTCTCCATTATTTTCCAAGTGTAAATAATGGTGAATCTCTCTCTTCTCCTTTCTAGTGAATATACTGTAGGTTAATTCGCCTATAATAACTACTCATCGAGAAGTCAAAGATGATCTTGACTGTAAAGCTTCTCTGAATCCTTTCTAGCTGTCTAATGTCTTCTTTTTTATATGTGCATGTTTGGACCGAGCAGTATTCCAATTTGGATATGATCAGTGTTTCCAGTAGGTTCTCAGTATCTGCCCAGTTATTCTCTTTGCTCTGTTTACTGCTCACACACACACACACACACACACACACACACACACACACACACACACACACGAGGGCCACTCAATATATTTTGCCCCACTTTTTTTTTCTTTCCAAGTTTCCTTGTAAGTTCCAAAAATTTTGTACACAAGTAGTTTACCCTTTTTACAAGTTTTTATTTTTCCACATAGTCGCCATCCTTTTCTACGGCTTTCCTACACCTCGAAGCAAGGGCCTTTATTCCTTGCTGGTAAAAGTCCGCTGGGTTCCGCTAAGCCACCTCTTAACCTCCTCAACAACTTCATCGTCACTGAAACTTTCTTCCACGAATAGCATCCTTCATTGGCCCAAACAAATGGAAGTCTGAAGGTGCCAGATCCGGGCTGTATGGAGGGTGGGGTAACACAGTCGAGCGTATTTTTGTGAAGGCCTCTCTTGTTTGCAAACTGTTGTGTGGTCTTGCGTTATCGTGCGAAAGAAGGACGTCTTCCAGTTTTCTCTCCTGTCGAACTCGCTTTATACGTCTCTGGAGTCTGTAGGGTAGCAATATGTGCCTCTGAGTTGATTGTTTGTCCGTTCTTCATAATGTCCACCAGAATCACCCCTTTCATGTCCTAGAAGATGGTGGCCATAACCTTTCCTGCAGAGGGAGCCATTTTGAACTTTTTCTTGCGTGGGGAGTGTGCGTGATGCCACTCCATGGATTGGCGTTTTGTTTCAGGTTCAAAGTGGTGTACCCAAGTCTCAATTTGTGAAAGGAAGTCATCCCCTTCTGTCTCATATCGAACCAACGACTCAGAACAATTTCTTTTCTTTGGACTTTGCGTTGTTAAAGAATGTAATGTAACGAGATTTTTCGGCGTCATCCTAGATAAGAAATTGCAGTGGAAAGACAATACCAATTATATCTCTCAAAAGATCTCTAGGAATGTTGCTATAATGTTTAAAATTCGATTTATAGTTCCTAAACGGGTTTTATTAATTCTGTATCATACTTCCGTTCTTCCTTATATGTTATACTGCAATCTTGCAGGGAAAAATACTGTTGATAACGCACCAAACGGTATCTTCGTTGATGAAAATCGAATAATGGGGATATTATCCTATGCACAGTTTCTTGATCATACGAGTGCATTCCTTAAAGAGTTAAAATTATTAAAAATCAAAAACAAATCAAAATTGGCATAGTTCATTCTTATTTATAAATTTTATGAATAAAATTATTAATTATTCCGAGTGAATAAATAAATATTTTGTAACTCACAAAACAAGAGATTCACTCATACCAGACTTAGAAATAGAAATAGGCAAGTTATTCCTCACCCTACCTAGATTGTCTTCATCTCAAAGATCACTTATTTTCGTAGGTTTCAAATTATGGAATGATTTAAGCACATATCTTGAAAATACTGCTAACGTGAGTGCGTTCAAAAGCAAGCTAAAGTCAATTTTAATAAAAAGAATACTGAAATTGTACGAATGTATTTAGGGATTAAATACTGTGCGTTGTATTTACTTTCTTGTTTACTGTAATTATTGTATTTATTATTAACTACTAGTACCGTAGGTTTCATAACTATTATATAATGAAAAGATTTAATGTATAATGTTAACGGACTTCATTTCTCGTGTCAACTGCAGGTTAGTTAGTTTGTGTACGAAAGAAATTACCCTACGTAACTATAAACCTTCTGTTATCTTATACGTAATCATAATTATATATATTGTATAATAATTAATCATAACTACGAAGTTTGTTATTTATTAGAATTAATCATAATATATTTATACACCAAATCGTAACTCGACCTATATATGAAATGCTTGACTTATAATTAATCTGAGAGCCCAGTAAAGCCTAAAGCTTAAAGGCCAAACGCCAAACTACACTATACAGGAAAATTAAATACTGTAAATATGTTCTGCTAAAAAAATTGTAATCTCGTACATACAGTAATATAAAGGGTGATCCAGAGAAATGGGACCCAAAAGAAACCCCTGTAACTCTTAAAGTATAAGTCCTTTTATAAAATCATGCGCATCATTCGAAAGAGGATAGTTACAAGTTTGTACAGGATTGTATAGGTTTTGACAATACAAGACAAGATAAGATACAAAACAAAATAAAAGTGTTAGTTAAAACTAACCCTTCAAGATGACTGCATGGACTGTGGAACAGCTGCGTTTCATAACTGAGCAATATTATTATGAGCATGGAAGAAGTGTAGTTTCAGCTCAAAGATCTTTCAAGACAAATTTTCAGATGTCAAAATCACCTTCTAAGAAAGTAATCCGTCGGTGTGTCAGAAATTTTTCCCTAACTGGCAGCATTGGAAAAAGAAAACCAACTGGAAGAGTGCGCACAGCAAGGATAGACGAGATCATTAACAGAACTCATGAAATTGTACAGAATAATCCTAACATAAGCATCAGACGTGCTTCTCAGCTGTTAGGAGTTGGATATGGAACAACAACACACCGTATATTCAAGCAAAATTTAATGCTCTTTCCATATAAAATTCAAACAGTGCAACAACTAAACGATGGAGATTTCGCACGAAGACGACAATTCTGTCAATGGATCCAACAGAAGGTAAATGACACCACCAATTTTCTAGCAACTTGTAACTCTACTCTTTCGAATGATATATAGTTTTTATGAAAGGAATTAAATATTAAGAATATTTGGCTTTTTTTTATGGGTCCCATTTATCTGGATCACCCAGTATATATATATATATAATATATATATATATATATATATATATATATATATATATATTATATATATACACTACTGTATGTACGACATGAATTTCGGTTAAACGTGAAAAAGTAAATGATGCACACCCACAAGGAAAATAGAGACAAGACTCCGAGGCTTTTTCCGTATTCAACACTTCATCAGGGAATGATGGGAGAAGGCACGAGGTAGACTACATATACAGTATCTGTACAGCATAAACCAAAGAGATAAGAGGGATTAACAAAACTTAACAAGTAGTGATTAAGGGAAAAAGTTATCTTAATAAGTTATGGTCCATTTTATACATTCCCGAACTGTTATTAATTAAAATTATTTATGACGTACATGAATGTACATTCCAGAATTTTCTTTTCAATTGTCTTTTTTTCACTAAAATTTTAGAACCTCCCCAATTTATAATACTGAGATTATATCTACACATACGGTTAAACATTAGATTTAATCGTGGTTCTGTACGCATACTTATAAAGTTTTTCTAGTTTGACCAATATAAACTGAACTGAATTGCTTACAATTGATAGAATAAATACATCCAACAGCATTATGTCGGTTGTTTTTAACTAGGCGAGATTTAATAGTATTTTTATACTTAAAAACTACGTTAATTTTAATTGTTTTGAGTAAAGTCGGAAGGCGTTTAAAAGTTTACATAAGGGAGAGGCTAAGGAAGGTCGTACGTAGCCAGACATTCAGAAACTATACGCACGAGGTCGTGGAATCGAAAATAAATCAAACGTCACAAGAAAGTGTATTAAGATAATTTATTTATAAACAAATGAACAAATTATTTATAAACAAATTAGGTACTCACTTATTTGTTTGTCAGTTAGAAATTCTATGGTGACCAGTGTAATTGGTAGAATCGAGACGCAGAGATTCTCAATACGATAATATGAATGAAAATGTTTATTCAGGTAACATGTCGCGAAAAAAAAAAATACGTACGTGTGTATAATGCGTATGCCAAGTTACGCCACTAGGCTAAGAGTATTTAAATGATTAAACTGCTAGCAATTTACACCAATACATTTTTTAGCTTTGCTTAAACAATTTTCTAGAAATGAAAAGATAATTTAATAGAATAATTTAAATATGTTTCCAAAAAATTCTATAACTAACTAATGAATTAACTAAGATTGAAGATAAGTTCTATGTTGTCGTTTGGATTAGCAATGGAGAATTCCCTCTCACGTCTGTTAGCTAATTTATATATGGAGTTTTTTTTTAAACCAGAATTTTGCCCTCCATTGTAAACGTCAATATTGTTTGGTACCGCTATGTAGATGATGTCTCGTGTTTTTGGGGTCAAATAATTCTGTTGTTGTTAATTCCCTGATAAGCTCAAAAATAATTTAGTTCAGTCTATGAAATTCTATAAAATTTACTGTTGGAAAAGGAAAATGACCAATGCAGAAGCATCATTTCAGGATCGAAAAATTCTAAGGTGAGAAAATCAATTCAAATTTGAAATTTTATGAAAACCTGCTCTTATATATATATATATTATATATATATATATATATATATATAATATATTATATATATTATATATATATATATATACAGGGTGGGCCGTAAGTTTCCATACATAGGAAAATTTAAATTATGGTCTTCACGTGCGTCGGTATTTGGATCAGCAGTTTCCGGATGCTTGGATTGGTCGGCGTGGTCCTGTGGAGTGGCCTCCCAGATCCCCAGATCTCACCCCCCTTGATTTCTATCTTTGGGGGCACTTGAAGGCCATGTTGTATCAGGAAAAGATACGAGACATAAATCATCTAAAGGAACGTATCACCAACGCCATTACAAGCATAACGTCAACTGTGCTAATGCGTGTTCATCAACAGTGGGGAACACGTATTGAAATGTGTTTTCAAAACAATGGCAACCATGTAGAGCATATTATATAAATAAAAATGGTTGTCCATAAAAAATGTTTATTTTTCCTATGTATGGAAACTTACGGCCCACCCTGTATATATATATATATATATATATATACTACACATATATACACAGGGTGTCCCGTAAGTCTGGACCCATAGGGAAAATAATAAAATTACAAAATAGTCCAAAAATTTATTACATAATCTGTTCAAAGTGTCCGCCGTTGTGTCGCACACATAGTTGAAGACGTAATCTCCACTGCGACAGCACTTTCTGAATCACAGTCGCAGAAATTTCTTGACACGCCTCCACAATGCGTGCTTTAAGGTGGAAAATGTTCTGAAGTTTGACATCGTACACTTTGGCTTTCAAGTGGCCCCACAAATAAAACTCCAGCGGAGTAAGATCATAATAAAAAAATAATAAAATAATAATAAAAATAATAAAAAAATATATTATAAATAAATTTTTGGACTATTTTGTAATTTTATTATTTTTCCCTATGGGTCCAGACTTACGGGACACCCTGTATATATATATATATATATATATATATATATATATATATATATATATATATATATATATATATAATATATATATATATATATATATATTCTAACCACCACTCCACTATAAAACCTTCAATTTTTCCTTCTACGTTTCTCAGAAGATTAAGGGTTGTTTGTCCCGAATTTTTAGATTCCGAGTTCTGCAATATTATGAACACTGGTATTAAATTATGTCATCATATTTCATTTCTAGAAAATTGTTTAAGCAAAGCTAAAAAAGAAAAAGGTATTATAACTGTAAATCACAAAGGGTTTGATCATAAAAATAGCTTTCGCCTCACTGATGTAAACTTTTAAACGCCTTCCGACCTTACTCAAAACAATTACGATTAACGTAGTTTTTAATTATAAAAATACTATTAAGTGTCGCCTACAATTAAAAACAACTCGGATGAAGCAGTTGGATGCGTGTATTCCATCGGATGTAAGTGATGCGCTTCAGTTTTATATTGGTGAAACTGGAAAAAACTCGAGAGATTGGAGTAAAAAACATAAATATACGAGCAGAATCGCGAATAATTCTAATGCTGTTTAACAGATATTCGTATAATTATAGTATCAATTGGGAAGGTTCCAAAATTCTATTATTAAAAAATAAAGACATAACTAAAAGGAACATTTAAGAATGTACATTTACTGTATATATTAAGGGGAATCTGCGTAATTAGGGATTTTATGAAACCTCTAAAATGTTCAGGGATTTCATGCAAGTTAAATCGTGATATTTTCGTTAGTTTCAATGAAAATAAAAAGGTTTGTTGGCAGACTATAGTCCATATGACAAATATTATTAATACAATGACAGTTCATATACTAAGGATAGAAATATATACAACTGATTAGAAATAATACTGTAATGTCGAAGTTAAGTGGAGCTACAGACACGTTTTCGTACCAAGAAGTCCGTAGCTTAGACTTTAGAGGATAAAAGGCAGGACTCATGGATGGCTTGGATGATCGGGTTGGTTGATTTTTTAATTCTTTGCATTAGACTGTATTGAGGAACACATCTTGTTACCTCCGGGAAGCTCGGGACAATGCGGGTAGCAAACATTTGCGAAGCTGAGTATCTTGGGGGTGATTTATATAAGAGTCTAAAAGACCTGTTGTACAGCAAATTTAGGGTTCTGCCAGTTGCTGTCCGTATATATTACTGCAGAAAGTACGAAAGAGTGTCTTTAGCTTCACTTGTACAGAATCGAAAGTTCCTTATGGTCATATTCACTTTAGCACACAGGCTTCGAGATTGTTTTCTTATATCCGAGTCATCACTCAAGGAGCTGGTAATAGTTTAACCCAAATACTTAAACTCTTGTACTTCCTCAATTACCTCACCATTCATTTTAAACCTTATATCAGCTGGCTGATTACAGCTTTTAGGATGAAATTGCATAACTTTAGTTTTTGTAACATTAAAAAGAATATCATGTTTCTGCGAATACTCTTCGCAGACTTTTAGTACCAAACTGATTAGGAGATGTCCATAGGGAATCATTTAATCGGAGTAACAAGAGTTTTTCTAGTAGTTTCGAGAAGCAGGAAGCGACAGCAATAGGCCTGTAATTATTGCTGGACAGAATGTCTCCGTACTTATTTTTTACCAGGCGCAAGATATATACCCTCATGAACTCTGCAGGGATATAGCTATGAGCAAGCATGGCTGATAGGAGCAATGATATATGTAATGATATATTTCAACAAAAATATTATGACTTAACCAATCGTCAAGGGCGTACAGTTGATCTATCCCGGCATTCAATAATTTTCCAGTATTTAACACAAATATCATGACTTAACCTTACATGAAATCTCTAGTGACCCAGATTCCCTGTAACATATATATACTTTGTAAACAATTTTAATAACAGTTCGATAATCTATAGAATGGACCATATATCAAAAGATATTATTTTGTTTTAATCAGTACTTGTTACTTTTCTGCTAATCCTTCTTCTCTCTTTGGTCTGCACGGTACAGATATGGTACATACAGTCTGCCTCTTGCCTTCTCCTTCATTTCCTGATAATTTAAGGTGTTCAATACACAAAAGACTAAAATCTCTCTTGATTTTTTTTCCTGTGGGTGTGCATCATATATAAATTGTACTAATATATATATATATATATATATATATATATATATATATATTATATATATATATTTATATATATACAGTATATTATATATATATATATATATATATATATATATATAATGAGGAGATCGATCCGAGGCCAAAAACTATAAACTATAGGCCAGTGTCGCTTACATCTCATCTCACTAAAATATTTGAAAGAATAGTTAGACAGAAAATCTATGACTTTTTGGAACCTCAGGAAAAATTAAATGATAACCAACATGGGTTTCGGTCAGGCAGATCATGCCTATCATAACTAATGGAACACTACAACAACATTATTGATGCACTTGAAAGTAATGAAAACTATGGTGTACGAGGTGCGGTAAGAAAATAAGTTTACACGGCGTATAATTTCGTAACTAAAGGACCAACATTGATTATGTTTGTATCAGGTGAATTCGTTAATCATGGTTGGCAACACCACGTCGATTCGGCTGCCATCTACAGTATATTGGTTATAGTTAGTTGAACATGGCGGCTCGACTAGAACAGTGCCCTGCCCTACGGAGCAGTCCAGGACGTTTACGTTTAATGGCCGCTCGTAAACGTTCCAGTGTTGAACAATATGCATCTGCATTGATTGTTGTGCCTCTTTGCATGAAGTTTGCTAGCAAAACGCCTTTGTGGTCCCAAAACACGGTAACCATCACTTTGCCAGCGGACCTCACAATCTTGAACTTCTTTGGTCGCGGGGATCCAGGGTGTTTCCATTCCATGCTGGCACGTTTTGTTTCCGGAGTACGGTGATGAACCCATGTCTCGTCTCCTGTGACAATGCGCTCGAGAAATTCTTGATCACTGACAGTCGGAATATCGTTGCAGAAATGACAAGGCACTGTTCCAGTCGAGCCGCCATGTGTATATATGACCAGGGCCTACATATTATTATTATTATTATTATTATTAATTATTGCTATTATCACCACCTTTTTGTGCAGCGTGGAAAGTGTATCTTTATAATTAAAGGTAGAACCAGTCCAGTTGTTAACATTTATTCCAAAGCTTTCGACAATAACTACTGTCATCACCAATGCTGTAATTATTATGAGTAAAGGCACGAGTTAAAACTGTGAAACAAGTGCCGTACTAGTACAGAAATCTCGAGAGAGAAAAAAAGAACATCTGTTGACAAACCTTTAAAACAATTACATAGGTACCACACACAAGCAAAGAGGAGGAACCGATGTTGATGTACCTTAAAATACATTAAAATAATATTAGCTAAAACTTAAAGTATGAGAACCGAGATGAATAATATTGACGTCTAAACCATAAAGGAAGCGAGTGTCAACTTGAAGACAACAAAATGATTATTCATAATGCAAATGCTTAATTCCTGGAGTAAAATACCATGGCTGTGGATTTGTGTATATTCATTTAACCCTTTAACGCCGAACGTTTTTGTAGGGTTAAGTCTGAATGCGTGTATTTGAAACGGTACGTATTCGACCCACTCGGCGTTAGAAGGTTAAGTCTGGTTTATATTTAAGGATGCCTATTATTATTATTTAAAAAATGCGTAAATTGTGGTTATCAGTATTACAAGAGATTTTAAAGTTAGTGCTGCGAATTAAGTGGTTTGCTTACACGAGTGATTTTACGAATATTAGAGAACATCGGGTTGTAAAGAAGCTGGTTGGAACGGCTACTGTACCCCACCATGCGCGTCTACTTTTAGTTTTAATTGGCGTGAGCCAACGCAAGATGGGTGACACTCGTCACACGAGTATTTTATACGCGAGGGGCGAACGCAAGTAGTCTGGAAGCCTCTTCTTTACACGAAACCAGTCCCCTTTCGTGTGCAAGTATTAGAAAATATAAGGCTGTAGGTAAAACATTTTCAATGAAATGACTAAATTTTCTTCAAAATAATGCTGTCAGTGTTATGAAATGAACTGTAACAAACACTTTACATTGCGAAACTGTGTATTTACGGTGTTCCGCACTAAAAACTTGTTAACGTATTTACAATATAACACTCAATATAAATATAAATAAACCAATAAACTTCAGAGAAAAATCATTACCAAGAAAAAACCAAGAATTCAAGTTGTTCAATGAACGGTTTCACAGCTCGAACAAATAATATTTTATATATATATATATATATATATATATATATATATTACAGTCAATTTGTGAAAAACCAGTCATTTCACGTAATGCCTAAAAAATTCAGGCATTTCGCGTAATAACTGTGACCCTTAAACAGATAATACGCATACCTAACCTAACCTAAACAACTTCATCTAACCTAACCACCCTAATTTAGCCTAACCTAACCTTCACGAAGTCATTAATCGCTTAATCGAATTACACGAAATGCCTGAAATTTCTAGGCATTACGTGAAATGACTGGTTTCACATATTGATTTCCTTTAAACCAAATAGTATAAAATTTATCGTTATTCAAAACCAAAATTTTAGTAAATAGTCACTTACATTACACACATTTTGAGTTTCTTTTAGTGACAACTAAACTATCGCGTCGCGGTCGCTGCAGTGTACGGGGCTCCCATTCTGTCACTGTAGAATCACACGCGACTCGAGTCGTGAGTCGTGAGTCGCAAGACGATCCTGCGTGCGGTCAGCCTTACTCCTAACTCTTTCGAATCTATTCCTGGCTATCAGTCAAAAGTGACGGTTGTCACGATGTCCGTCTCAATTCAAACCAGTTATGTATGGTAGAGATGCGTAGACGATTCGTTTCTCCTATTTAGATCACATTCAGTCATTTTCAAATTGTATTAATAGTAGGTACGATAATATTAAACCCTTTCAGTATCAGTATTTCTACAAATACGTTAGCATATTTATATAGGTTTAGTTTAGTTATTACTAAAAGAAACTCAAAATGTGTGTGTAAGTAATGAAAGTGATTATTTACCAAAATATTTGGTTTTTAATAAAATAAATTATATACTATTTGGTTTAAAGGAAAAGTATGTGTGAACGAAAGAGTTATGTTCACCTCTGAAGCGGAGCAAGATTCCATTCGTGAATGTTCACATTCATCGAGAAGATAGCCAATTTACGACAACAGACGAGAACATGCCTACAGGATTTGGTATCAAGTTTGACTATTTCACACCCTAAAGTACGAAGAAAATAACATTTTAATTTTAGACAAATGTACAAAGTGTGCGACCGGCCTGAGAGTTCCCCCATCGAGATTATCCCCATCTTTTATACTGTCTTCCATTAATTAAGAAATAAGTACAATCCATTGTAGCTATTTCGAGTAAGTTTATCATCATTTCCTATCGTAGAATTGGAAAATGATGTAATTCTAACAACGACTGGATCTTTTCCGTTTCATGTAGTTTCCGATTTTGTTGAAAATAAGATATTTAATGTAGATTTTTACGCTGATTTAAAAAATGTAAGTCGTTGTTTGGAGAAATGAGCGGTTCAAACGTTAGGTTAGGTTAACTGAATGCCCGGTTAGGTCAACTGAATACCCAGTTAGGTCAACTGAATACCCAGTTAGGTCAACTGAATACCCGGTTGGGTAAACTGAATACCCGGTTGGGTCAACTGTACGCCCTTGACGATTGGCTAAGTTGTTATATTTTCGTTAAAACTAACGAAAATATCACGACTTAACCAATCATCAAGGGCGTACAGTTCACCTAACCGGGCATTCAGTTAACCTAACCGGGTATTTAGTTGACTTAACTGGGCATTCAAATAACTTAACCGGACAGAAAAATAACGGTCGAAATCTATTCACACAAATACTTAGTGACATAAGACAATATTACTAAAGAATACAATAACTCTTGTATTAGTTTTCAGTTGTATTGTTATAGTTTTTGACTTAATACAGTTACAATAACAAACCTAACTTTTGAACCGCTCATTTCTCAAAAAACGACTTACATTTCTGAAATCAGCGTAAAATTCACATTAAATATTTTTTTTCAAAAAATCGGAAACAGTACATGAAACGGAAAAGATCCCAAGGATTTCAGCTGAAGGAATATTAGTAAAGAGAGAAGAGTTACATCAAAGCTGGCCATATGGAGAGATTAGCTTTTCACTGCTAATTATCTCACGCGCAAACTTGAAAAGATCATGACCTGTAAATCCATTAGTCGTAAAATCCGATAAAATAGTACAAAGAGTTAATAATTTGTAATTAAAAGTATTAATCGACGACAGAATAGGACGGCAAAGAGTACCAGTCTTACGTACTTCAGGAAGATCGTAGAAAATTTCAATCTGAAAGTCAGAAGGAAATAAATTTAATGTATTCTGATTCTGTCGTTAAATTATCATTTTTGAGTTTACGCAAGATAAGGTTTAACTTGTCGTCTTCACGTCTTTAATAGGTTTTAAAAAGTTGTCAACGGACGGTCTCTTTTTTTTTAGACAGTTCTGTGCTTGTGTGATACTCGTTTCATAACTGTTTTTACTCAAAATTAAAATTACAGCACTGATGATAGTAATAAATACTGTCCAAAGCTTCGAAATAAATGTTAACAATGGGAAAATTAACAATTTTCACGCGAACGCTATTATAAATGTAATACGACCCGCAAGGAAAATGAAAAGACAATGCAAGCGGACATTCTCATGGATTTCTTGTAGAAAGTCTTGTAATGGACGAAAGCGATCGGAGTTGTCTTTCCATTTTCCTTGAGTCTATATATATATATATATATATATATATATAAGCAAAGAACCACAGGGAAAAAGAAAAGTAAACACGAAGTCCGAGCGCTTTCGTGATATATTCACAACTATTACTATTTCTCTCTTGTCTGAAGATGTGAATATATCACGAAAGCGCTCAGACTTCGTGCTTCCTTTTCCTTTTTTCCCTGTGGTTCTTCGCTTATTATAAAGATCACGTGTTGCTTTACGATTTCTTTGCATATATATATATATATATATATATATATAACTGTTATTGTAGACTTTAAGTAACCATTTTACTTCAAATAGCTAATAAGCTTCGCTCAAAATTACTAAATAATGATCACTCACTGTTAGAATATATGACACCCAGACCACTAAATTAATTTTCTCTTGTTCCTGCTACCTCCACTGAGGCCCGGATTATTATTAATAAATAAATAAATTAAAAATACAAAAAATAGCATTTATAACATTTCTGTACCTATAGTGAAGCTTGTTAAAGACAAGATATCTGTAACTTTGGCTAAAATTATAAATCAAGGTATTTTCAAAGGCATATTCCCATCAATGCTAAAAATTGGTTGTATAACCCCTTTTTAAAGGGGGTGATCCCGCACTAGCAACTAATTATAGGCCGGTGTGTTCATTATCCGTGTTCAGCAAATTTTTTCTACAAAATTGTAAAAAGTAGAATGCAGCTATATTTAGAATCCTACAATTTATTAACTCCAAATCAATATGGCTTCCGTAATAATAAAACAACGCAAATGGCTATTTTAAATCTTATGGAAAATGCAAATGTAGCTAAAGAGAACAAAGAAATATTAACATCAATATTTATGGATTTGAGGAAGGGAGGAAGGCGTTTGATGTAACAGACCATAACATTTTACTTAACAAATTATATTGTTACGGTTTTAGAGGAGCAATCAGTGATTGGTTTTAAAGTTATCTGTCCAACACATATAATTCTGTATCAATAAATAAGGTCTGCTCAACTAAGCACTCGTCAAACATGGTGTACCACAGGGCTCAGTTTTGGGTCCACTGTTATTTTTATTATATACTCGTATATAAATATTCATCTCATATACTTAACTTCATAATGTTTGCGGATGATACAACTGTCTTTTTCTCGCAAAGATGTTAATTCAGTTAAGAATATATTTAAATCAGAATTTATTAGTGTAATGAAATGGTTGTCCACCAATAAACTCTTCCTAAATACCAGTAAAACAAATATCATGATTTTCACTAATAAACGAAATGTATATCTTGATGAACTAAATGTTGATGAAATTGATGTAACAAAATTTCTTGGTGTAATGCTTGACAAGAATTTGTAATAGAGTGATCATGTAAATTATATCTCAAAAAAGATTTCAAGGAGCGTTGCTATAATGTTTAAACTTAGAAATGTGGCCCTAAACAGATTTTAACAACTCTATATCATACTGTTGTTGTTCTTTATATAACGTATTGCACCCTTGTTTGGGGAAACTCCGCTAATAACGCTTTAAACGGCATCTTTGTCATCCAAAAACGAGCAATAAGGTTATTATCTGATGCTGATTTCCTTGATCATTCTAGTGCATTATTTAAAGAGCTAAAACTGCTAAAGCTCAAAGATGTAATTTGAAACTGGCAAATTTTATTTTTATTTACGAGTGTAGGAACAAAATCATTAACTTACAATGAGTAAATATTTCGTAACTCATCAAAAAATCCACATCATATCAGACCAGAAACGAATGAAAGCGTGTCATTCCTCAATTTACATCGTCTTCATCTCAAAAATTACCCATTTTCACTGGATTGAAATTATGGAATAATTTAAATGCAGATCTAAAAAATATTATAAATGTAAATTCGTTTAAAACAAAGTTGAAATCTCGATTAATAATAGATTACTAAAAAAAAATAGTTAGGATTAAATGTACATTGCTATTGTTTATTCATTTCTCGTGTGTAATCTACGATTAAATGTACATTACTTGTTATTGTTCATCTCTTATCTCTCGTGTCTAATATTGATTTCTTTGTATAGTATTGGTATCAAACCTTCAATAATGACCTTGCACTCGTTTTATATTGATAATAATAATAAAAATTTGATATTAATAAATACCCTAATTAATAATTCTTATTCATGATTTCTATATTATTAGTAACTTTTATTTTTAGTTAAGAGCCCAGTAAAGCCTAAAGCTTAGGGGCCAAATTAAATAAAATAAATATTTCAGTTTCACAATTATTTATGTAATTGTAAAAATACTGTGTATAACTGTATGTATGTATATATGTATATATATATATACACGGTGAACCAAAAGTAGGTGGACAGTAGGTTGAATACGGTTTGTGTTATATTATATTATAACTATGGTGTTCATTATAACTATGGTGTTTGTGTTATATTATATTAAATATTATAACTAAATTTATTTAAATTTTATTTTGTATTATAGTATACAAAAAAATTAAATATGTATTCTCAAAATAAACGTTATCATTTACTGTCACCTACATTTGGTTCACCCTATATATATATATATATATATATATATATATATATATATATATATATATATTTTTTTTTTTTGTATTGGGGCGTTTACCGCCACTTCCCGCTATATGGTAGCGGATATCATGGCGAGGCGGATTACGAGAAAGAGAAACGGAGACGGAGAAAAGGCACTAGAAAAGGGAGAACAGCGGACTACAGGTGAGAAGTCACCTAAAGCTCAGATAGGATGCGAGATTGGGAGAGGAAGAGGAAAAGACGGTCAAGCGAGAAGAGAGGGCTCTCAGCGAGCATAAGGCGTAAACGTTCGGGGAGGGGGAAATCAGAATATATTATATATATATATATATATATATAATATATATATATATATATATATATATATATATATATTTTATGGATAAAAGCTATTCAATTCAATTCAACTGTGGCGCTCTATCTACATACAGCTGAAATTTGAAAGTAACCATCAAAATATCAAAACGTACATACTGAGGATAAGAAAGCAAGTAAATCGTCTAAATATTTATTATTTACAATAAATATATGATGCGAGCTTTGTTTCTCTATGGAATTATTGCAGTAGCACAACGACGCGGCACTGATGTAACGAAACTAGAGCATCGACTGACAGGAATATTCTTCAAAGCAGTTTCAAAAAGTTCTCATAGTTCTTCGATGTTAAAATTAAAGCATTTCCTATTTTAACTCTATTATCATCGTTCTTCCAAAGATATTCTATTGGGCTGAGCTCACTCTTGGGAGTGAGGTGGCCAAGGCATAAGATCAGAAATATGCTCCTGAATCCGCCATCTTGCGCGTCAGGAGATGGGTCTGGGGTTATTCTCCCGCTGTAGAATCCAGTGACCCTGAAACTTTTGAGTATTTTCACATACTGGAAGCTACACACAGTCTATATGATCCGGCAAACTGAATCTGGATACAGAGCTTAAAACGATGGTCAAACTGTCATCGAAGATTCTACCCTCTTTAGTGTCTTGACAATACAGTCTAGATGGATATTTTCTCCTGGCCGAAGACGACGAGACTCGGCCGTAATGTCAAGGCGATTAAATTCCGATCATTCATCCGCATCAATTACCAGTTTCACTACCCATTTTATTTCATCCCTTGTCCAGTCCACTCTAGTTGCTGTCTCTGCGTTTTGTATTTGGTACTGCTGTTTTGTGCCAAGCAATGGTTTCTAATTAGTTTATCTTGTCCAAAGTCCTTAATGCGTTTGTCATTGCCGATATGCCATACGTTCTTCTTCTAATTCAGACCTAATTTTCTAACTCATCCTTTTTAGCAGTAGCATATCGAGACCATCCTTCTAGATAGAGAACGAAAACCTGTCACACCTTCAACGTTACTCGAATTCACTGTTGTTACGTCTATTGACAATGTTTACCTAACAAAAATCACTGGAACAAATGGAATAAGAAACCGGTAATGAACTTTGTTTTACTAATGCCCTTTCAACATACCCTTTGCTATTTTAACTGATGGTTAAGCAAAGTACAACATATATTAACACATTATGCCGAGCAAATATTGGAACTAAAGCGATAACAACGTAATTTCCACATCCGATTTGGCAAGGAAAGAGTACATTTTGTATGCTTATATTCATTTCAAAACCATAAACTATGGAAGTGTCAAACCACAGTGTATATACGCATTACAGTTCCAAATTTCAGATGCGTAAAGGTTTGTCTGAACTTTTGGACATGACTAGATATATGCCTGTTTATGATCAAAACTCGTTTTAAATCAAATTAAAATTCTTTAATAATTGTATGTCAATATCCAGATTCGATTAATCTCCGATAAAAAAAAAAATTATATATATATTATACGAGAGTACTCGCTGCTACACAGTTAAAAGTCGGTACTGAACTATGTTTAGGCACATGGGCAAAAGCGTTTACAGATAATGTTGATCAAGCGTTTTTGGGGACATTGTTTGGGAATGAAAGGAATACTCGAAAAAGAGTATTGTGTTTTGTATTTAGATTAAAACTTTGATAATAGGAATGAAACAGCTTTAAGGCAAAGTATAATGCACGATATATTCAATTTCATATCGAAGCTCGCTTTAAAGCTCATGTAAATTAATGTAAAAGTTAGTCTTAAAGTTATTTGAAGGAGTAAATGTAAATAAATTAAAATATACTGCTGTTAAATGGTTTAATTAACGTGTGTGTGTGTGTGTGTGTGTGTGTGTGTACACACACACACACGTTAATTAAACCATTTAACAGCAGTATATTTTAATTTATTTACATTTACTCCTTCAAATAACTTTAAGACTAACTTTTACATCAATTTACATGAGCTTTAAAGCGAGCTTCGATATGAAATTGAATATATCGTGCATTATACTTTGCCTTAAAGCTGTTTTATTCCTATTATCGAAGTTTTAATCTAAATACAAAACACAATACTCTTTTTCGAGTATTCCTTTCATTCCCAAACAATGTCCCCAAAAACGCTTGATCAACATTATCTGTAAACGCTTTTGCCCATGTGCCTAAACATAGTTCAGTACCGACTTTTAACTGTGTAGCAGCGAGTACTCTCGTTACTGCCTTAACATTTTCATGCCTTTCGTTGTATTCCGCTTACGTGTGGAATATTTACTAATTTAGTAAATGTTAAACTTGCAGGCTATGAAGCTGTTTACATACCTCAATTTCCGTATGAATAAACTATTGCCGATACTGAGCAACATATAAATACAGAGACGCTATCGCACTCCTTTTGAATGTTCACTTTTTGCGAGGTCACCAGAAATCTATGATTGACAAATTAAGGTTACGCACCATTGAGAAACTAAATATTAATGATCGTCCTTTTGACTATGTATCGAAAACGAGGATTGAAAGATATAGAAAGAAGATACAAAAGTGCTCTCACCACACTTTTGTATCCAATAACAATATTTTATCCTTCCGACGTGTAAAAATGTTTCGCTCAAAAACAAGTCCAATCTCATGCATTTTGAATATATTCCATTCTTCATATCAATGAAAATTCCTGCGTAAAAAAAATAAAAAAATGCTTGGTTGTCTACCTATCTTTAACCCTTTAAGCCCTGAATTTTTTGTAGGGTTAAGTTATGAATGCTTGTATTTGAAACGTTAGTAATTTGTACCTTTAGTCCTTAAAGGGTTAACTCCGAATGGTTAAGTCGCCATCGTGTCCTTTATCTCATTTTTGTATAAATTGCAATTAATTTTGTTCATTCTGCAGTGTCGTGATCGCGAGTTAGATTTCCTGATTTTTCCTCTCTGTAACCCGTTATAAGTTCAAACTTAACCTAACCCATCCAAACATTCGAACTATGCTGTACACTCTTTCGATCGAATTCCCTGAACAGCAGATATCAGCTTAAGGGAGATCCAATGTCGATCCAAATGAAACGCGTTTGGAGGAGAGGTGATGTTGGGTATACCTAACTCTGCACTCAAGATTAAATAATGCGTTCATTACCATCTAAATTCACCGCTTTCCACGAACATTACAGGAAGCCACAATACACAAATGATCAGAAGACAATAACATGAATTTTAACACTGAGAAATTTCAGCCCTTGAGATATGGAAGAAATGAAGAACTTAGCAGATAGACCTGTCCAGATAGACAGGAAATTCAGAGAAGCACGAAAGCAAAATATTCAGGGGTAAAAATGACCGATGATGCAAAATTCGAAACACAGAATCAGATAGCGATAAACGAAGTAAAAACGTTACGGGATACTACTGAGAACCTTCAAAAGAAGGGACGAGAAGGTAATGATTCCCTTGCTGAAAACACTGATCACACCAAAACTGGAATACTGCTGTCTTGACGTCCCCATACAAAAAAAAAAAAAAATTAATAAACTAGAAAAAGTCCAAAGGAATTTCACAGCCAAGATCGATGGCTGCAAAGAACTCAACTACTGTGAAAAGCTACATAAATTAATTCTGTATTCACTGGAAAGAAGTGAAAGATACACCACAATGGAAAATTATCGAAAAACTGGTACCTAACCATAAACTAAGTCAAATTAACACCCAAAAGAGACTGGAAAATAGGCAAGGTAGAATGTGTAGTGTTCCCAAACTAAAGGACCGACAAGGGACACCCTCAACACCACTGAAGAATAGCAGCTTGGTTGTCAGGGGTACCAAGACTTTTTGACTGGCTTTCAAAGGACCTCAGGAACGTCACAGGGATCAAAGTTAAAATCTTCAAAAGAAGACCATATGCCTGGCTCAGGACGGTACCAGATGAGCCGGATGTGCGATGGAGATCACAAGAAAATAACTCGCTCCTTCATCAAGCTAGGTCAAAAGGTGGTGTATATACAGCGTGTCCCATAAAGTCCGGTCTCATAGGAAAATTTATTTTAAATTAAATTTACAAAAGTAATACATTTAGAACTAAGACAAATATTCAAATTGATGTTTCGTTTTGGGACTCCTCAGGAGTGTAACTCACTTTCATATTAGCCATTGCGTGTTCTTCTACCTGCAACAAAAAAAGGTCCCAAAACAAGACCAATTTGACTATTTGTTTTAGTTCTAATGTATTACTTTTGTAAATTTAATTTAAAATAAATTTTCCTATGAGACAGGACTTATGGGACACCCTGTATATATATATATAATGCAAACCCACAAGGAAAGAGAAAAATGATTCCAAGGCCTTTCGTGTATTCAGAAGTACACCTCGTCATTCCCTGACGAGGTGTACTTCTGAATACACGAACGGTCTTGGAATCTTGTTTTCCTTGTGGGTTTGCATCATTCATTCATTTCACGTGTTTAATTGTGAAATTCGTCCCATATATATATATATATATATATATATATATATATATATATATATATATATATATATATGGGAAACTAGCTTCGCATTGACTTATACGAAATACATAGTTCAATTTTCCATTAAAAGTTACGTGCATGATGGCCATGTATTTACATCATTTCCCTTAAGATCAGAAAAGTTAAGCAATAATGCGTCTGTTAGCAGTCGGATGGCTGACCGTCCTCGTCATTCCAGAAACGCAGAGACCCCTGGTTCGGATTCCACATTAGGCTATAGGTTCTTTCTGTTTTACCGGACCGTGGTTATTAGTACGAAGGCAGTGGTGCAACTGACAACTAGTCTCCCATGGATCCCAATACCCTGTTACACTCACTGAAATAAGTAACTTATTTCGGTCACTCTGAACCGAACGCCGTGTGTATGCGGAGGAAAGAATGAATAATGTTCATAACTATAGAATCTCAACTAAAGTGGTACGCATGTACATTTTTGGACGAGATGTAACCTTCTCAACTAGAATACGTCAAGACGGATGAGACGACCCGGTTTGAGCGCGAGTTTAGCATTACAATTAACTACTTTAACCAACTATATAGAAATTACAAAAACATAACAACGATCTAATATATTTTACTGTTGAACACACTCAAACGCACAAAACTGGCTCAAATGCTGATATAAAAACTTAAAAATTGCAAAAACTACGTCACCTTCAGTTTTTAAAATAACTAAATTGGTTACGTTGTATTTGCGTAATCTTTCAGAAAATGCACAAACTTGAGTGGTAACACTGTAAGTGTCAAATTTCTGCGCATAAAATTTTAAACAGTTCGATTCCGTATCACGTCAAAATAAGTTAAAGAAAGATTCATCTCGGAATTAGATTCTAAATTCGAGACTGCATAAACACTAACCGGGAACTTACTGGTTCTCTTCTTTTGGCCATATACGTAAAAAAGCTACATCAAAAAAGGAACCAATACGACCAACGTTTGAATCCCTTTATTACTTTTTACATTTGAACAATATGAAGCCACTCGGGCCAACAGAGTTTACCCGAGTCAGATATGATAGATGGACAAAATATCTATATTTTATGATAGAATTTTCTAAAATAAAAATTCCACGTCAGCATATTATCATTAGGCTATTTACAAAACTACTCTTTTACATACAATTATTAAGCCTTAACTAAAACGTACAATATTTACTCAATTTACGATATATCTCATTCCTGAAAGCGTTTAACTTTTTCCTAAAATTATATATTGAGCTACAATTCACCACATCAGAACAACCAAAGTGGTCGCTGGTTGAACTAAAAACCAGCGACCACTTTGGTTGTTCTGTTTTCTTTCCAAATTGAAAAAAGGGGTTCATAATATGGGCTGAAAAAGTTATTTGGATCATACTTTCTTGGGTTATATATATATATATATCCTACGTGATAGCTTTGCACGTACACAAGTGTAAGCATGGAGAGTTTGACCTTTTCTTCTCTCTTAAACCTTTTAAAGATAGCTTGGAGTGGACCATAGGGTCTTTGTTGGCTCGTTATTTCGGTAATTATTAGAGGTATATAAATATTTTGTATAAAACCAAAATCATATGTTCCGAGGTTTTTGTGACGATACCAAGTAGATGATATACGATCAGTACAAATATATTATTATATATTATACAATTGTACTATCCAGTATATTATTTCTTGGTGTGCGTAGCATAATTGTAAAGCTAGTTTTTCTATTCGCCTCTTTCCTATAAAATTTACTTGGCTACTTTTCCAGGGTCGAAGTACTTTCTTCAACCTTTTTCCGTACCCGCCTCTGGTGGGGAGGGAGCGGAGGGAAGGGAGAGAACCTTACAACTCCAGAACAAAAAATAGAATACCGTCTCAAAATGCGCTTATGACCTTCATAATACTTTCAAGTTATACGCCTTTATATGTGGAATATCGAGTATCTGTGATATTATGATGATAAAATAACACCTCTGCGTGCCAGTTTTGAAAAAAAAAAATTAAAATACAACAAAAACCTTATTAAATAGTGAAAAGTTAATACATCGTGACATACCAAAATATTAGAATATCTTTTCACGTTACAAAAACAATAAATTCATTATGTTTATTGACTACTGCCAATATATTGAACCTTTATCTTTAACGCTGCGTCTTAGTATTTAGTTGGTCCACTCCTAACCATCGACGTCGCATGGCATCGACAAGCCTCTTGTATTCTTCTGTAGTTATCGATTGTCAGGTTGTCATCAAATAACTCTTTAGTTCACTAAGTGTTCCTAGTTTACGCTTTTGGCCTTCTGCTTTGCAATATTCCAAAGATTTTCCAACGAATTAAGATCTGGAGAATTAGCTGGCCATGGTAGTACTTTAATTTCATGAGCATCAAAACCACGCAAATGTTGCTCGAGCTGCAGCCAAGTCATATTGAAAAATAAATAGTTCGTCTCCATGCGGCTGTTCCGCAATCTCCAGCATGAGGTATTCTAAGATTTCTTGATAAACGTGACCATTGACAGTTCTATTTACAAATGCAAGTGACCCCACACCATTTTCATTCATGCAACCCCACATTAACACACCAACTTCATTAAATGGGATTTCGGTAACGAAAACCGAAAATTAAACCGATGGTAAATGCGAAGCAAAACAGAAGACGACTATCCTGGTGCAAAGAAAGAATTGCATGGACTGCAAACGAGTGGAAAAAAGTGATTTTTCTTTTTTCAGACGAATCAAAATCTTGTGTGTCATTTGGTGACAGGGGTCCGCAACTTTGGCGAAGAAAATCTATCGATCGGTCAAATTTACGGCGTGTTCGTGTGGGGTTGCATGAATGCGAATGGTTTGGGGTCACTTGCATTTGTAAATAGAACTGTCAATAGTTACGTTTATCAAGAAATCTTGGAATACTTCATGTTGGAGTCTGCGGAACAGCTGTATGGAGACGAACGATTTATTTTTCAACATGACCTGGCTGAAGCTCATTGCAGCTCGTGCAACATCTGCACGGTTTGATACTCGTGAAATTGAAGTATAACCATGGCCAGCTAATTCTCCCGATCTTAATCCGATGGAAAATTTTTGGAATATCGTTAAGCAGAAGGTCTAAAAGCGTAAACCAAGAACACTTAGTGAACTGAAGAAGCGTTTGATTGTTTGATGACAACCTGGCAATCGATAACTACAGAAGAATGCAAGAAGCTTGCCGACTCGATGCCACGTCGATTGGAGGCCGTAATCATGGTTGAAGGTGGACCAACTAAATACTAAGACGCAGTTAAAAAGTCTTTGATAAAGGTTTAATATATTGGCGGTACTAAATAAACATAATGAATTTATTCTATTTTTTGTAACACCTGATAAGATATTCTAATATTTTGGTATGTCACTACGCATTAACTTTTCACTATTTAATAAGGTTTTCGCTATATTTAAATCTTTTCAAAACTGGCACACGGAAGTCTCTTTTTATTATAATGACGTCACACACACACTATAGTCCTCATGAAGGTGTATAACTTAAAGATATTATGAAAGTCATGAGCGCATTTTAGAGGGTATTCTATTTTTTTGGTCCGAAATTGTATGCTTTTTTATCCAGTATTGTACTGTTGCAAGAATAATTAAAAAGAATACACTAGTTTAATACCAGGAACCTTCCCGAGTGGACCGAAAGGTCTTTGAGGCTTTAGCTTGTCCTTGTAACTCCTTGTGTAACTCTTATATATATATATATATATATATATATATATATATACAGTGGCGCAAAAGTCGCGCATCATAGGAATTTTCAGTGTTGACTATATTTTTTTTTTTCTTTTAGGTACGGGATGGCCGCGAAATTATTAATAGACGAGTGGGTGAGCTTGGTTTTAATGCATGGAATATACCAAGTACTACAAATCGATAAATCAGTAAAGAATTTAAATTCTATACCGATTCATCGATTTGTTGTACCTGGTATTCCATATACAGGGTGCCCCATAAGTCCGGCATCATGGGAAAAATAATTAAAAAAGGCAAAACAAAAGCTTTTATTTACAGAACGTGCTCAATATGTCCACCATTGTTTTCAATACACAAATTCAGACGTGATACCCAGTCAGCAAGCACACGGTGAATGATGTCAGGAGTAATAGTGTTACATGCCCCAATAATGCGCTGCCGCAAATGTTCAACACTCCTAATTTTCTCTGCGTATACCAGCGCTTTCAAGTGGCCCCAGAGATAAAAATCTAGTGGCGTGAGATCCGGGCTTCTAGCTGGCCATTCCACAGGCCCTCGACGTCCTTTCCAATGACCAGGGAATTGTTGGTACAGGTACAATTATGGTTTGTAGAAATAGAAAAATATGAATTTCTTCTATGATGCCGGACTTATGGGACACCCTGTGTGTGTGTGTGTATATATATATATATATATACAGGGTGGGCCGTAAGTTTCCATACATAGGAAAAATTAAACGTTTGTTTTTATGTTTCAGATACCCTAAGAATATGCGTTTGACGTAAGATCTTGTTTACTGATGAAGCAAATTTTTACGTCAATGGAGAGGTTAATCGGCAAAACATACGTTATTGGAGTAATGCTAACCCTAACTGGCTGAGTCCGACGAAGATGCAAGGTGCCGGTAAAGTGATGGTGTGGGCCGGGATATGGGGTGACAGAATTATTGGACCAATTTTTGTCAGTGGAAATCTTAATGCCGAAAGGTATCTTAACATGTTGCAAGAAGAGATTTTCCCATCCCTGCTAAACGAGGAAGGTAACTTCCCAGTTTACTTCCAGCAAGATGGAGCTCCACCTCATTATGGTCTTCACGTGCGTCGGTATTTGGATCAGCAGCAGTTTCCGGATGCTTGGATTGGTCGGCGTGGTCCTGTGGAGTGGCCTCCCAGATCCCCAGATCTCACCCCCCTTGATTTCTATCTTTGGGGGCACTTGAAGGCCATGGTGTATCAGGAAAAGATACGAGACATAAATCATCTAAAGGAACGTATCACCAACGCCATTACAAGCATAACGTCAACTGTGCTAATGCGTGTTCATCAACAGTGGGGAACACGTATTGAAATGTGTTTTCAAAACAATGGCAACCATGTAGAGCATATTATATAAATAAAAATGGTTGTCCATAAAAAAATGTTTATTTTTCCTATGTATGGAAACTTACGGCCCACCCTGTATATATATATATATATATATATATATATATATATATATATATATATATATATATATATATATATATATATCAGGTCATCTAAAGAAATATACTGTTTCTCGTCAAGATAGTTTTGCAGACTCCTGAAGAGATGATAATCTGAAGGCGCAAGGTCTGGAGAATATGGAGGAAGTGGAAATTTTTCCCACCCAAGCTCCTCAATTTTCGCAGAAGTGATCGGAGCGGTATGAGGACGTGCGTTGTCGTGGTGGAACACGATTCCTTTCCGATTAACCAAAGAAGGTCTCTTTTCTTTTAGTGCAGTGTTCAATCGATCCAGTTGTTGACAGTAGACTTGAGCGATGATTGGTTGTGTGGTAAGGTTTCAGTGTATTACACCACCTTTATCCCACCAAACACTAAGCAACACCTTCCGAGGGTGAAGATTTGGTTTTGGCTGTGGTGTCGCTGGTTCTCCGGCACAAACCCACTGTCGACGACGCTTAACATTCTGGTACAGTATCCACTTTTCATCACCAGTCACTAAACGGTGCAAAAACGGATCTTGGGGTTCACAACTTCACAGGAATGAAGAGCTGTGCTAATGTTTACCCGCACCCTCAGATTGTTGACCGACAATTCATGTGGCACCCATTTTCCTAACTTAGGCACTTTCCCGAGTTGTTGCAAATGTCGATGGATAGTGGACGGGGATGAATTGAGTTTCTGGGCCAATTCTTCGACAGTTGTTGAACAGTCTTCTTCAAGTGCGGCTAACTGCGGGTCATCATCAAACTCAGCAGGGCGTCCAGAGCGTGCTGCATCTGTCAAACAGCAGTCACCATTCCTAAACTTTTGAAACCATCTTTGACATTTCCTCACATGCAGAATATCGTTGCCATAAACGTCCTGAATGTTTCGCGTTGCTTCAGTAGCACTATTCCCTTTTTTGAACTCGTAAAGCATTATATGCCTGATATGCTCTTCTGATACCACCATGTTTATGAGGGATTCACATAAAGCAAAACACACGTCTTCACTGGTCAAGGTCTGTAAAGTATGTAGCTAAACACGATAGATCTCCTCTTAGATATAACCTTCGGAAAATTTATGCTTAAACCGAGTAGGACTAGTTTAAACTTAATCTTTCGTAAAAAACGACATTACTTATGGGATGACCTGATATATATATATATATATATATATATGTATGCGCCTCGGTGGTGTAGTGGTTAGCGTCGCTGACTACGAATCCATCGGCCCCAGGATCGAGACCCACTGACGGCAGCCGGCGCGCAGCAAAACCTAGCTGTTCATCCTTCCACACAATAAAGAAAGTGGTTGATAGATAAATGGGTACCCTGGGTGGCCTTGTGGTTAAGACGCTGGCTGCTGGTAGGGCGTGGTTCGGATTCCACGTTAAACTGTAGGTCTAAGGTGGAGTGAAAAGCTTGACCTTCGTCAGAATGAACAATTCGGGTGGAAGCTAACCAAAAGTTATATATATACTCGTATATATAACCAAAGGTTATATATCCTTGGAAAATACTGTATATATATCTTTGGAATGTTGAATTTACAAAAAAACCATTTGGGTTGTCTTATTTCAGAAATTTTCCTGTTTTGTGTAGATGAAAAGTTAAAAATAGAATGAGGAAAATTTTATGACGACGAAAGCAGGGATGATGTAAAACCAAGCAGGTTGTTTGCTTCGAGCGTCTCACGAAAATAAATTAAGGCACTGCTTTTGCCATTTTCTAATAACCACCATGAACCTGTCTTCACATTTAAAGCTATTTTCTATTGTTTCGAAATGTGACGACTTCAAGTCGGATTTGGGGAACCAACAGAACGGGATAACTTGAGTTTGCTGACGTTAAATGTAAACAAACCTCAGTTAGTCTTACTTAGTGTCCATAAATCTGGAGTGGACTTTTAATACCATGCAGTAGGATTCTAACATCAGAACTCCATGATGAATCCAGACCACTCTAAATTTGAATAAGGCCTCGGTTGAGCCCGCCCCAGCTGAGCTAGCTTCGGCCAATATAGGTCTAAAATTACAATGATGCAAGGCCAATTCTTTAATTAAGCTTAAAAAAATACATGCATTTAATCTGTAGCATATCCTTCTAACAGTATTAAAATACATTTTCTAATATAAATAATGTAGTAATTTCTTGAAATAGCTTTGATTTGGCTGACGTCATATCGTCTGTTTTAAAAAAACACGATTACTGCTCGAGACGCCTCCAGCTTGAGGAAAACTTGTCAAGTCGGATCTTGAGTTTGGGCCAGATTTTTGACAAATAAAACCCAGCAACTTGAGTTTCGAAGAGTTGACTTCAAGTCAACTAACCCAATAGAAAACGGCTTAAATATCCGACAAGTACTCAATGACATAAGGAACAACCTCGAGGGTTGGTTAAAAAAAAAATAATGTAATTATAACACAATGTAAAATCATCATCACACTTCAGAAATATAATTCACTGAATTAGCGTTAAACTATAGGAAACCGCCTAGACAAGTGAAGTGACCGAGTCTGAACACACAAAATGTGGGTATCTCGGCATAAGTGAGGTAACGACATTTTTAGATCCATATATCTAAATTACTAATTAACCAAATTAATTAACCTAACAGTGCCATCGAACCAAAGACGGCGTGGTGTGTTTCGGACATAATTGAGGGTTCGAAGGGTATTTTCAATTAAGTCATTAAATAGTGAGGTAGTCGCTAATTTACCTTAACCAAACCTAATCAGGACTAACATTTTTTTTTCTTCAAACAATAAACATATTTCTAAATTTTTTATAAATTTTGTGATGTTCTGAGGTACAAAAAGTGTTACCTGACAAAAAAAAATTATCACACTTTTTTTCATGCAGGAAGGAGGAAAAACGTCCTCTCCTCCATAGAGGAAGAAGAGATCCAAAATCAAAGTCTAGGGTTTTCGAGATGCCTGGACACTGCGTTTCAAAGATTTGAAAAGGGGAAAGATGGATGGATTGGCTCCAGAGATGACCGGCTGGGTAGATGAAAGATTGAAAATAGCGATTAACCTTTGCATTAGAAAGTTGGACAGAAAATGAATGAGAATGTGTAGAAAGTTTGGTAATGCGTACTCTCCCTTAGAAGAGGTATCCAGTTAGAGGGTTCAGAAGAGCAGTGTCCGTTATAATATCGATAGTAAAGAGAGAGTGAGGTAACATTGCGGCGAAAACAGTCAGTAAGAGGTAAGGAAGTGATGAGACGAAAAGCCTTTGATTCCATCCAGTCAAGTAGGGCTGTGTCGGTTGAGCCACCCGACACGTACTCAATACAGGGGTGACAAGACCCCTGTACAGAGACAGCAACCGAGTGGGGCCCTGTGGGGTGAAGAAACCACGGAGACGGTACAACACACATATACTCTCTTTCTGAAACGGCTTTTAAGAGGTTACTCCACGATCTTTCCAGGAAATATCCTGGAAAATTTTTCCAGAAAAAAGGAAAACCAAGAAAAGGAAACATCAAGAATCTTAAGAGAAGAAGGAGGATTGAGTCGTGTATTGTTGAAGGTAAGGGTACAGTCGTGCGAAAGAGTGTGACGAGTAGACAGATGAAGGAACAGAGTTTTTGGGCATAAAAACTAGAAGGTTTTCTCTGACCCAATCAGATATAGAAAGATCAGAGGTCAGATGCATCATAGCTGTCTCACGCGAAGCATGGAGTGACTGTTGTTAAGAGGGACGCTTTGTGAAGCGGGTGAAGCGAGGAATGGAATCATCGGCATAGGAGTGGATAGGAAAGGAAGTGCGACTTAATAGATCATTGATAAATAAAAGAAACGAGTGGGTGACAAGACAGAGCCTTGAGGAACACCGCTATTAATAGCTTTAGAAGAACAGTGGCCATCCACAACCGCAGCTATAAATTGGCCAGAAAGGAAATCAGAGATGAAGGCACAGATAGAAAGATAGGAACCGAAGGAAGGCAGTTTGGAAATTAAGGATTTGTGCCAGACTATTAAGAGCTTTTGATATGTCTGGCGCAATAGCAAAGGTTTCACCGAAATCCCAAAAGGAGGATAACCAAAAGTCAGAGAAATATAGAAGAAGATCGCCAACAGAGCGTCCGTTGCGGAATCCATACTAACGATCTGAAAGAAGTTTGAGAAGAGAGGTGTTTAAGAATCTTCCCGGTTGTGACACACACACACACACACACACACACACACACACACACACACACACACACACTTAAATCTATAATAAAAACACTTCATATTAAATGTAAAATTTAGAAGTTTCAAAATTCATACACTTTCCCTCAAAAAAAAAATCTAAGCGTATATTTATCCTGATTATGGTATGAGACATATTTAACACACTTAGAAAAGTTTGTTGTTAAGACGATGTAAAACCTAAAACATAGTTCGCAATCGATGACGATAACGACGTAAAACCTAAGTAATATTTCGTCTCGACCTTCATCCGTCTCTCAGAAGCATCATTAGCAAGCAAACCATGGGTGAAAAATGCTCGCGCCTCCGCATGACGTTCTCCTCATGTTATAAGAGAACTACACATTCGCAAAACTTGTTTGCCTGCTGTAAGAAAGAGAACTCGCTGCAAAGAAAAACCGGCTGGAAAGTGATTAAATATACTTCAGCCTGTTAAAGCATGTTCGGAAACCTGCTGCAAAAAAATAAGAGCTTACGCTATTTTCTAGCAACATGTTTAATTGTTTAATTCTGTTTGCGGTGATATTCGAAATGATGATGATGATGATGATAAAGTATAAATAAATACATTTAGAGTTTGTATCCTTTCTTCTCTTTTCGGAGATACATGATTACGAACAAAAATCAAAGCTTTGGACTGTTCTTCTCGTATAAATGACGAAACGGTTTAAGTTTTCTTTTAGCCTTTGAAATAAACGAAGGAAAGCATTGAATTGTTCCTTCCTGGTAAACGCAGGATGCGCCTAGTGCTTGCGCGCGCTCTCTTTCTTCACCACCAAAGCGACGACATCTTCGTTTGAAGATACGAGAAAGCACATTTCAGCAGTGCGTGTGTGACAAGCACTTAAGAAGCAGGCTTCTGCTGTACGTACTTTATCAGTGTACGGCTGGCCTAAAGTAACAAAAAAAATTATTTCACGCTCGGAATTGATGGTTCTCCAATCATAAATTTGATCTGATGAGACCTTCTGAACTAACAATGTACTCGAAGCCATACCAATCTCTTCAGTAACGCGGTATGTCTTAACCCATTAGTGTTCATTGGTAGAATTTCCTACCAACAAAATTGGTAGAATAAGAAATTCTACAAATGTCTACTGATGGGTTAAGAGAAAACCCTAAATTTGTATTTGAATAAAAAACTTCTCTCCGAATTTAGTTAAAATTTTTAAGCATAAACAATTTTAAATACTTCTGATATTTATATAATTATTTAACAAGCTAAATAAAATATGAAAACAATTCGCTCGTGCGAGAGAACAACAACACTGTTAACACGTTACAACCGCAAATTGTCTACACCGGCAACAATATCCGTACTATCAACTACAATTTTTGTATTTAGATTGCTTAATGGTCGTCTTGAGCAAAGAACTTCAAACAGCTGTCTAAGAAGATGCATGGCGAGATAAAAATTTTCATATTTTTTTCCTTGGAATGGATGTGTCGTAAAAATCTAAGTAATACTACGCACAATATTAAGATGACAGATACATACATTTCCTCATATCGGAATACGGTTCAATTGTATATAAAGTTACGTGCAGTCTTCAACACGCGCGAGTGGTTTAGGCATTATGAGCTACGCAGAAGAGATGATGAAATGCTTTTACCAGAAGTTATGACTTCGTAATCGCAAAAAATCGTTTGAAACTATTCAACTTTTATTCAGAGGCACACCTAGTTTTACATATCACTTACAATCACAGTAACTACTATGTTGCCTCGCAATTATCACGCATTCGGTAACATTTAACTGACGTTCCATCAATTTATACTGAAGTTAAAATCTAGACATTTATGAGCTTAAAGGAAATTAAACTATGAAAATTATTCTACTTCAATTAATAAAAGACTCAATCGACGCGATAAAGGATTTTTTTTAAAGGCAAAAGACATCCATCCTATACCGAGTAAACTCTATTTCAAATGGACCTGATAACGTTTTGCTTTGACCGAAAGGTTCAGAGCCAGTCCATGAGAACCTGGTGCCCGAAACCTCTCTATAATCATGATTCTCTCTGCGGAAGAAGAAAGGAAACGTGTAAACATATACATAAATACACTTCGAACAAGGATCCATCCTACCTGGCACCACGAAGTGAAGACTTCGAACCCCTCTCGCAAGACGCCGCAAACGCTGTCGACGCAGCCCCTATAACCATTGGGGCGCGCTTTCCCCCGTTCTTGCGGAGAAACGCCTTCTCCTCGCTTTCCGACGGAATACCGAATGAACTCAGCGACAACTCGTCGGTGAGTAGCGCTAAGACGAGGCTCGAAGGATTGCTGCTGCTACTGCTGCTCGGAGGAGGGAGGCTCTCTTTAGACCCCGATCGGGGGTAGAAGTAAGATGTGGGCAGGGGTTGTTTCAGGCGAATCAGATGGGGAGGGGGCGTGGGTGGCCTTTTCAAACGTTTAACGGGCGTGGGGGAACGCGAAGGTGGAGTCGCCGAAGCGAAGCAGTTTCTGATGCCCAAAGGCATGGATGAATAAGGTCGGCAAAAGGGGTCAACCCACAGATTTACATAGCAATTTTCAAGGAGAAAAGTTTAATCGTGTTCGTCTTCCGCGTTCACTGAGGAATAGGTGCGGAGTTTTTCCTCGTTACTACAGATATTATTTTCCCTTTAAACGAAAAATAAAAAGTTGAGATTACGTAAGAAAATGCCCAATTGCTCAATACAACACTTGAAACAAAGAAACCTAAAAAGAAAACGGTTAAACGAAGTATAATTGAAGGATGGGGTATAGCCTACCTTCTTCCTCTTATTCGGATGCGCCGATATCGCGGCGACGCGACGAAGAATAAGATTAAGAAGCATTAAACGTAAAGTGAGTACACGCTCAGTTTAATCGAATCTAAGTTCCGTCCTACGCCACGATTTCAGTTACAGCTCTGTTTGGTGCATGGTGAAAACACCAAATTTTTCGTGCAACCCGTTATAAAACGCGAGTCGGCGACATACCGCACCGCTAATATTACCTCTCATGCTTATACGTTACTTATCGTACTGTCTATTTTAAGTAAGAGAAGTTTTTCCAAGTCAAAAAGGCATTCTACACTATTTAGAGGATTCAAAGAACGAGATAGAAAGTAATGCAGTTTTCGGGTGAAGGTTCTGTATGATTTTTAAAGTGTTAAAAAGATCGAGTCGGTACTTTGGGTTATAGTCAAATTTGCGGTTATACAATTTCGAAAATGTCGTCGTTTAATTTGTAATTTTGCAGTTAAATTAATTTCCTTCATTTAATTAATGCGCGGTTCAACTGTCGATTAATAGAGAGAAGAACGGAACGGAGAGAAAGTACTACGTAGTACGTACGTAGGATTTGACCGATTTTTTATTTTCTTGTGGTGGCAGCATTCACGCTTCTTTTAAGCTATTGCAGAAACGGTGGAAAATCCGTTTTGAGAAATACCTCAAAACACCATATCCATTGGCGTAATAAAACCATTTCCCTTCTGAAGGTACGTGATGCGTTAATAAAACTACTACATTTCCCGTTCTACTGAACGAGTGTCCTCTTCCCATTACTACATTATCTTTCTCTTAAAGGGATAATTCCTCGATTACCAAATTATTTAAGGCGAATCCAACCTTCATTACTAACGTTACTATCAAATAAAGAAATAGCGACTTAAAATATGGCATTATTTTGTTTCATCTCCCTTTTAACGCAACCAGAGGCTCGTACGGCAACAACGAACGCTTAAAAAGGATATTTTTTTATTCTTTAGTTCTCGTTAACGCGATTAAAAATTAAACCTACGTGAAATTTGTCGAAACGAATTATAGTATAGAACGAGTGTGATTCAAATTCCCAACTGACCACAACATATAACAACAACCCGTTTTAAAACTCGGGAGAGAGAGAGAGAGAGAGAGAGAGAGAGAGAGAGAGAGGGGGAGGGGAAAAAAAAAAAAAAAAAAAAAAAAAGTAAGTTAGTCTTAACGAGCTACAATTTTTTTTGAGTTGAAAACAAAAATTTTCCAACAGAAAATGAATAATCGCGCATCAACTTAAAATTCCTCATTAATGATTTCGATAACAATGAATACAATAACACTCGAGTAAATATTTATTCCGAAAACTGCGCACGAAAACTGTCTACCATATATGAATGAAGTAGTTTTCCGAGCTGAAGACAGAGTTCAAAAGGTTTCGGGGGACACCTGGCTGGTCGGAAGCCCCCAAGAAACTACTAGTGCCTCCTCCTCCTCCTCCTCCTCCCTCGTATGTACATCCGTACCTCAAAGTATAAACGAACTACGAATGAAAAACCCGAAGTACTCGTGGCGACGCCATAAGACGCTTACGTGCACGCGACATTACAGATAATACGGGTGTACGACATTTTTCGACGATCCATTTCATGGATAAGTATCCTGTAAGTTCGGTTTCGTTACGACGTATTAATAATAAGTTCAGTTTCTTTACGACATAATAATAAGTTTGGCTTCGTTACGACGTATTAATAAATTCGGTTTCATTACGACATATTACTAATAAAAATGTCGATTAAATGAACCAACAATATATGGTAAACTTGAAGAAAGTAAATTCACACAGACTGACTTTGTGCAACACATTATAAGATACTCACACGCATTTTAACCATTTACGATTTTTTTTTTATTACAAAATACTGAACTTTACAACACTATAATTTCATCTTTTTGAGCTTGAAAATATGCTAAACTTTCATTCGTGATTAAAAAAAAATATATATATACGTATATATACTGTATATATACTGTATATATATATATATATATATTTTTTTTTTTTTTTTTTTATTTCACGAACGTAACACGTGAATAATATTTATGATGAGAATAACCACGAAGGAAAAAGAAAAAAAAGTGCTCAAGCGCTTTCATCTAATGACATCTTCGGGAAGAGTGAAATTAATAACAAGTTTCAGACTATATATAGGTTACGAGAAGAAAAAAAAGGATGATATGATTGGCGCACAAAAAAAATTGTAGGAGCATACAAATTTATATGTAAAAGCTACTAGAGTTTTAGTACCTTGCCCTTCTTGTCTAATTTTGTTCTGAACGAATTCAAAACAACAGGATCAAGTGGAAAAAGGCCCTGCTAATGTTGAAATTTAAGTTGAATAATGGCAGACTCAAGAATATTTCTATTAACAATGCTGCTTGAGTGAAACAAAACTGAAGCAATATTCCAATCAATACAATGGGATAACTCTGACAAATGGACGAAAAAGGCACTGCACGACTGTCCCGTTCTAACGGAATATTGATGCCGTTTTACACGCGTGTTCAAATCCTTTCCCGTCTCTCCAATGGAAAAGGAATCACATTGTTTACAACCAATTTTATAGATAATGCCTGAATTATTGGTAGGACTATTCTTTACTATGATATTTTTCACGATATTGTCATATGAAAATACTACATTAATATTCAAAAGTTTAAGTACATTAGCAATGCCTAAAAAGCCTTGGAAAAATGGAAGCACTAAAATATTCTTCGACAAAGTGCGAGGGTTATTATTCACACGATAGAAAGTTAATTTTCCATTGTTAAGACAAGATTCCAAAAAAGCAGGTAGGTAACACAAATCACTTCCAATACTGTTGATTTTTTTCTAACTCTGCATCCATGTGTTCAAGACTGGTGATCCTAAGAGCGCGGAGAAACGTTGAAGAAAATATAGCTTTCTTGATGGGGATGTCATGTCCAGATTAAAAGTGTATGTAGGACGAATTATTTGTTTTTTCCGATAGATACTAAACTTAAAACCTGGTCTTTCCCTTCGTACACGCACATCCAAAACGGGATTGAGTCGTTTTGTTCCACTTTCAATGTCAACTTAATGGAGAGGACTTGATTATTTAACTGAAGGAGGAAGTTATCCAGGTCACGCTTCATAGGCCAGATACACAAAATATCGTTGACGTACAATTTCAACATTAGCCAGGGCCTTTTTTCGCTTGATCCTGTCGTTTTGAATTCGTTCAGAACAGATTTAGACAAGAAGGGCAAGGTGCTAAAACTTTGGTAGCTTTTCCATATAAATTTGTATGCTCCTCCTACAATTTTTTTTTTTGTGGTGCGCCAATCATATTATCCTTTTTATTTTTATACTTTTTCTTTGTGACCTTGTTATTAATTTCAGTGTTCTTGAGGATGTCATTAGACGAAAGTGTTTGAGTACTATTTCGTGTTTTCTTTTTCTTTCGTGGTTATTTTCATTATATATATATATATATATATATATATATATATATATATATATATATATATATACACACACACACACACAATAATGTTTGAGAAACAACGTATTAGAGCCCTGACCAACTATTAACTTATCACCCTGAAATAATTCTTAAGCAGTTGTAAACAAAATTGTAAAATATCTTCTGGGGTAAAATCGACAATGAAAAAGAAATGAGCAAGGAAGGACTGGAATAACTGAAATAAAATGACTTGAAAATATATCAAAAATAATAACAATGATAACGATAATGATGATGCTGATAATGATAATTAAATATGCAGCATGGATATGATGGGTCTTTCTTACACAAAAATTGAAACGGTACTGACGTAATTCAGTTTTAAAATGAACTGTAAATTCAATTACAGTATTAATTTATAACAAATAAATGAAGGTGTGTGTGTGTGTGTGTGTGTGTGTGTGTGTGTGTGTGTGTGTGTGTGTGTGTGTGTTGTTTATCAAAAAGAAACTCCCATCCCAGCCTCCAACACACAGGGGGAGATTTGGTGCCAACGGAGAAACAGAAAAACAATGCCCAGGTATACTGTAATGATTATATTTAAGATGTTTTCGCGCACGGCTCTGCATGGGAGTAAACACATTTTCCTTTTCACTTGTAAAAAAGATTTCCCTATCCATTCGACATTATATTTACATTTCTTATAGGTTGTATAGAGTAGTTCTAACATCCCCCCTCCCCATGCGAACAAGTCAGGGTTGGCAAAAACCCAACTGTTTTTTGCTGGGTGGTTGGGTTTTTGCCAACCCTGTCAAAAACCCATGGGTTTTTGCCAACCCTGAAACAAGTAGATCCAAGCCAGTTATGCCCCAACTTCACGAAATCTTATGAGGGGAAGAAATGCAAGCGAAAGTGGAGGGAGTAAGAGGGGGGGGGGGTAATACAGTGTGTACAGAGAGAGTTGAAGATATTTTCCCAAACGAATGCGTTAGTTTGCGAGTGAATAAATTAATTTTCCTAAATATAATTATTGTAATAAAGCGTCTTACAACCTTCGAGTTAACTTTAATTAGTGCCCCCGCCTCAAAATAGAACCCAAAACTTCTAAATAAAGGAGAGAGTATTCATTGCAATTTGACGTCCGTACAATAATGATTGAAAATAACTTACAATTAAAAAAAAATTCAGTCCGAGTTTAATAATGAAATTTGTCACTTACATTAAGTAAATTTTACTAAAATGTGTATATAGAATCCCATTCTGATAGTGCCAAGGGGCACAACTACGAATGCCAAATTAGACTCCTTTAATTGTTATGCTTTTTAACTATAATGCTGATTCGTTATGTAAGATTAACCTGTTAGATTAGTGGTTCTTAACCCCTGGGTCGCGACTCAATTTAATCCAAGCCATTTTGATTGGGTTATTAAATTGTAATTTATCTTTTATTCGTTATCCTTAATCATTTTACCATTAATTATTTATTCTATTATCTATTACGAGTGAAATGTTTGAAGGCATGGATCGCCGAGCTAGACCGCCATCAGAATTTGGGTCGCAGCCTAAAAAGGTTAAGAACCACTGTTAGATCAATCTGCGTCAACGCTAAGAGCGTAAATAGTATAAAGTAAATTATAAATAAATGCCATAAATGCCCTACAAAAAGTTTTCGCCCTATATAATAATAATAATAATAATAATAATAGCCACAATCTCACAGCGAGAAAAACCAAGAGAAACACCTTAATCTCTGAAACCTGAGCAGAGATTCGAACCCAAAACCTTCGAAGTAGCAGGGGGATATTTTACCATTAGACTTCCTAGGCGGGTCCCACTTAACAATAAATAAATAAATAAATAAATCCATACTGAAAAATTACTTTATACCAGCCGAGACCGCGGCCCTATAAGCCTCTTCTTTCCAGCGGCACCGCTACAGTTTCGGAAAAAGTTCGCCTCGAAACAATTTCTACAAAGCCTAAAATAAAATTACTAATAAATAATGACTGGGTTTTATTTTTGAAACTTTAGTAGTGCCACCAAAAGGAATAAAATATCAAAAAACAATATTACCAATTAGTAATTTTTGGCGCTTTATAAAAACTTTCGTAGGTTAATCTTAAGATGTCATCACCTGAATTTCGAAAAAATAACTATATGACCGTAATCTACATAACAATATAACACTTTTTTCAAGATTACTGTTTTTTGTGCAAATACGTGATAAGCAAATTATTATTGCGGGTCTTTTTTCTAAGCGTACATGACACTGAAAAAATAATTACTGATTTTTGTCTCGCCTAGTAGTTTTGTTTCAGTGCAGTGGCTGTGGCCAAAAAGGTGACTCGCCAATACCTACTTTCTACAAGTGGAGAAAAAGTATTAATGTAAATTGGTAGACATTTTCCACAGATTTTTAGACATTTTTAATTTACTAAAGTCAAAACTAATTATAACAAAAAATCTATGGATTCCACAAAGGAAATTTCAGAATAATTAAATCGTATAATCAGGCTGTTTACATAAAATCTACACGAAACGGGTAGGAAAAGTAGGAAGGTTTTAACAGAAAAATAGGAAAAAAGTAGATTTTTTTTTGGCTACAAAAGTAGGAAAAATTAGGAAATTTACTTTTGAAAAACGGAAACTAGAGGAATTTTATATTCAAAATAGCTCACAAATAAGCGTAGAACAAGGTTCTTCTTCAGTACTTCCACGAGCCTTTTACTGATATCAGTGAGCAGTTCATAAGTTCATTCTTTTTCCTTTTTCAAGTCAACTCTTTCTTACTCTTCCTCCTCTCTCAGCCTTTTCTTCACTTCAATACTAGCCTCGTATACTTTCTGGAAACTCCTTACTGCTCGCGAAGTTTTCTGGTCAGAGGAACCTTACAAAGTTGATAATCTCGCGGGTCCCAGCACTTTACAGCATCCTTAACAGAATAGATTTTATTAATTGACACAACAGAAAACTTTCTTTCCTTTCCGAGCAAGAGCTTATTAACAGATTTTCCTTTCAATGTCTAAATTCCGGCGAGACAAAATAAAGCAGTCATTACTGAATTTGTCAAATGTACTTTTCTTCATTGAATCGCTGTCGTTAAAAATTTCGGCCCAGTAATGGTGAATATTCTTATTTCATGACTACCACTATTGTTGCTGTTCTGATCAAAGACGTACAATTTCCATTCATCTGTTACGTACGTGATTTCATTTAGAGTGATACTAGGACGTTTCCTTACAAACATATTAATCAAAGCTTTCCTATATCTAATCAGGTCACACTCGTACAAAATTTCATACTCTTTTGCGAAGTTAAAGAACTTCTTGCGAGCCCATAAATTTACAATAATACCACAGCCATCAAAAACTTTGCGCTTCACATATACTCCCTCAAAAAATGTACATTAAAGTTGCGCATCAGTTACGCATTTTAACATAATGTTTTTGTAACATTGAATTCGATGCGCAACATTAGCGTAACTTTTCCAACTTGAACAAAAGTAAGACTGTTTTTTTTCCTCCATTTCGTTCCGTAACTTTTTGTTGTTCAGAAGTAAGACCCATACCCAATATTTCGTTCCGTTAACAATTCCATAATTTTTGTTGGTGTGTTTTCCTCTTATTGGGTAACTATGCCCGAACGTTTTTAACAATGAAAATTATATGGATTCTTCCAAATAAATATAATCTATAAATTCCCACTTTATATAATTACAAAGTGAGATTTTAATTAAAATAAGGTAGCTATAAACACGTGTTCATGCTTATGTTTGGAATGAAATATAATTACGAGGGTAATTCAATAAGTATCCGCACTTTTTATTTTCACATCTGATAGATTATAAACACATCACTTCTCAACATAGTCTCCCTGTTTCTCAATACACTTAGTCCAGCGATCTACAAGCTTCCTAATGCCATCACAAAAGAATGTTTTTGGCTGTGTGCGTAGCCAGTCATGCACCGCCTCCTTCAGGTCATCATCGCCTTGGAATCGCTGACCTCTCAAAGCGTCTTTTAGTGGTCCAAACAGGTAAAAATCCGAAGGTGCCAAGTCTGGACTGTAGGCTGGATTGTCGAGAACTTTTTGGAGCGCATTATGACTGGAGATGAAACCTGGATCCATCACTATGAACCAGAAAGCAAACGACAGAGCGTGCAATGAAAGCATCCAAACATCTCCCATTGCGAGGAAGTTCAAAGCGCAGCCGTCAGCAGGTTATGCTAACGCTGTTTTGGGATACACGAGGCCCTATCCTTGAACATTATCTAGAGCAGCGCTGTCCAACTTCTATAAAGCGCGGCCAAGATGTTGCCTATAATCATACACTGTTGGTTAATACGACTTAGGAACCCGCTGAATGTTGTTCTCCCTACTAGAAATGACAAAATAGGGAAGAAAATTCAGAAATGAAATTTGGCAAAAGTCCATTCCGCGTCCGCATGCGGCCCGCGGGCCGCCAGTTGGACAGCGCTGATCTAGAGCGTGGAACTACAGTAACAAGTGCATCGTATTCTGACATGCTTCGGAATGAGTTAAAGCGAGCAATTCGCACAAAACGGAGAGGGAGATTGTCGGAAGGCGTTATTCTGTTACACGACAATGCGCGCCCTCATACCGCTGCACAGACTAGAAAATGCCTTCAAGAACTTAAATTTGAAGTTCTCGACCATCCAGCCTACAGTCCAGACCTGGCACCTTCGCATTTTTACCTGTTTAGACCACTAAAACACGCTTTAAGAGGTCGGCGATTCCAAGGCGATGATGACCTGAAGGAGGCGGTGCATGACTGGCTACGCACAGCCAAAAACATTCTTTTGTGATGGCATTAGGAAGCTTGTAGATCGCTGGACTGAGTGTATTGAAAAACAGGGAGACTATGTTGACAAGTGATGTGTTTATAATGTATCAGATGTGAAAATAAAATTGTGAAAATAAAAAGTGTGGATACTTATTGAATTACCCTCGTATAAACCCGTGTTACTGATTTAGGTGCCTAGCGTAAGACAAAAATAATGAAGGCGCTAAAAGGAGTGTATGAACTGTATTTTTTGAGTATTCATTACATGGTATGATTTTTTAATTTACAAAAAAATCTATATTATATATTTACTCTGAAGAAAATTATCTTCGGATGTAGCATACTTCTGATCGCTGTTCTCTCTGCGCATGCGCACTAGTTTTGTCTTATTTCGTTCAGTTCACATGAGGAAGTGCATGCATGGTTGAGTAATGTTTAAAAATTAATTTAAATTATAGTCGATTATGGCCTACATTATAAGTAGTTGGCCTGTACTATAAACTTTTCTCGCTATTACATAACATAGTTGGATCACCTGAAGATCAGGACCCCCAGCCTTCGTTAGTTAGCCTTATAAGGCTAACTAACGAAAATGTGACGACTTAACTAACCAATCGTCAAAGGCGTACAGTTGACCTAACGAGTGGTTAGGTTAAGTCGTGATATTTTCGTTAGTTAACCTTATAAAGCTAACTAACGAAGGCTGTGGGGCCTGATCTTCAGGTGATGCAAATAGTTTAATGGAGTCCAGCAAATTAGGTATAAAGTGATAAATGCCCATGTGTAAGTTTGGTTACATACAAATTTCAGTCTGAATTAATATATAGCAAAGCGTGTTCAGAGTTTCTTGAACTTAAATTTGGAAATGTGTGATGTGCTTTGTTAAGTAACGTAAGATTTTCTACGATAATTTTTTAAGTTTCTTCAGGATTGTATGTATCTATAGGGCCTTATAACGTCTTTTGTTTTTGTTTAGTTAGTGTGTTTGTTTATTTTTAAGTAATGTTTATACCCTGCATAATTACTAAATTTCTTGTTACTGCTTTGTATGATTGTTTTCCTTTAAAAATATTGTTTGTTTTAAGTACACGTTTGTTACAAAAGTGTTACATGAAATGACAAAAAAATTTCAGCAATGTTACGTTAAGTAAAGTTCCGTGTAAGTTACGCCACAATTACCAGGGTTGGCAAAAACCCAGGTTTTTCACCAAAAAACCAACCCAACTGGGTTTTTGCTGGGTTGAAATTTTTTTTAGAAAGGTTCGATAATTATGTAGTGCCTAATATATATATTATTTTATTAATTTATTTATCTAATCTACAACATATATTAAAAAGACATCTTTATTTCACAGAAAGTTCAGATATGAGAGATAATAATGACATATTAGAATTTTCTTTTAATTTTAGATCTTTCCTTTATTTCTTAACAGCAGATTTCAGCTTTATTTAGACCTAACTCAAATTTAAATTTTTAAGATGCCAAAGAGTTATAGAGGTGGAAGATCTAAAGCTAGCGAATGGGACGAGGTGACTTTATTAAGTGATCAGCCTACTAGAGTACTATGCAATTATTGCAAAGTAAGTATCACTCGAAAAATTGAGAGAGTGAAACATCATCTAGAGAAAGTTAGACCCGCACATACTGGTGGCAGACTTAAAGCTGCTGAATGGGATGAAGTAGAAATGTTGAGTGACCAACCAAATAGAGTTCGGTGCAAATACTGCAGATGTGTATTTTCGAAAAAAATAGAACGAGTGAAACATCATTTAGATCGATGCAATAAAAAATGGGTGCAGGCTCGTGATGAAGAAGAGGATGAGCTTACAAATACAGCTACATCAGCAACTCTTCCTCCTACACATAGACACGGCAGTTTTGAGAATAGACCCTCTTCGAGCAAATCATATGAAAGCCTGGTTCATGATGGCACTACAATTCAGTAGTGAGACTTCATTCACTTCAACCGCTTCTGAATATTCCATACCTTTTTTCATTCTACTCCAGCCAAGAAAACACAAGGTCAGATAATGCCATATGTGGTTAGAACGACTGTAGATCAAAAAGAACAACTAGATTTGCAAATGACCAGATTTTTCTTTTCAGCAAATATTCCATTTGTAGTTGTAGAGAATAAAGAATTTATTAAATGGGTCCAAAATTTAAGACCAGGCTATTGTCCTCCAAGCAGAAAAAAATTATCTGATGACTCGCTAATCAAAGTGAATAATGAAGTAGGTACTGGATTCATTGAAAAAAGACTTAGTCAATTCTACTGTAACTTTAATTCAAGATGGTTGGAGCAATGTGTCAAATGATCCAATGATTGCCCATAGTGTTCACAATGGGTGCAAATCCTTTTTAATAACTTTTCAATTTTTCATAATCTTTATTTACACATTGCATAATTTAAGAATTGTTTTATAAGTCAGCTTACTTGAAATAATCAACATGCCAAATCATTCTAATTAGCTACAATTGAACAATGTAGCAATCAGAAAAATTTCAATTATTTTAAAATAAACATCTCGGAACAAAAACCCACTGAAAATTCCAGTGGGTTTTGGGTTGGGTTTTTCGGTGCCAACCCTGACAATTACTGACAAAAAATTTATGGATAGGTTATGCAGGAGTTACGCGTAACAATAATTACACTGGTCGACAAAATCGAACTTTTTCTCACATCAAAGATGTACACACACTTTTCTAGACCAATTTTGTAAGCTGATTCCAAATCTGTTTTCAGTTTTCCTCTAGCACATCTAGTTATCGAAATATGACTGGTGTTAATTTCAGCACAATTTATCGTAAAAGTACAACTTTATTCATAAAAAGAAATGTACATCAACCTAAAAACGTTGCGAGTACGATTTTCTTTTGTAAACCTTGTCCGGATCGTCGCGGTACAACATCCAGTAGTAGTCTGCCAGCATACTTTTGTTCCAGAAACCTTAGTAGCGATTTTCCATTGACTGGACCCCCTGTTCGTCACTCACCGCCTCAAGGTTTTCGGGAAAGAAAACTAGATGCAGATGTAAAAAATGTATTTTCAAGGACATGCGACAGCCCATTTCTTGATATGCACCGAGCAGTTTCTGAACTCCATCTTTGTATGCGGGAGACTTGTGGTTACCCAAGAAGTTTCCACAAATCCATTTGAAAGCCTGCCATGCTTTTAGTTCTAAGGCATTGAGGCTTTCTTCAAAGACTTCATCATCCTGCAGAATCTCCTTGATTTGGGGCGCCACAAAGATTCCCTCCTTCAATTTCGCGGCAGTAATGTTTGGAAATTTCTCAACAAGGTATCGAAACCCTCTCGAATTCGCCTTACCCATTGCTTTCACAAAAAATTTCATTAAGCCGAGCTTAATGTGAAGAGGTAGCAGGAAAATCTTCTTTGGATCAACTAAAGGAACACACTGGACACTGCCCGTTCCTGGTTCGTATGTGCTTCTTTGATGCCAGTCACGTCTGATGTAATGATCCGCGGTAGCACGGCTGTCCCATAGGCATAGGAAACAAAAGTATTTCGTGAACCCTCCTTGCATGCCCATTAACATACCAATGACTTTGAGATCACCACAGATATTCCATTGATGAGTGCTGTATTGGATTACTTCGAGTAGTATATTCATGTTATCGTACGCCTCCTTTAGATGAACGGAGTGGGCGATCGGGATGGACGGCTTTAAGTTCCCGTTATGCAGGAGAACCGCTTTCAAGCTTCGCTGTAAAGAATCAATGAAGAGGCGCCACTGAGATGGTGTGTGTACCTGTGACAAGTTCTCGAAAAGTCTATTGATATCGTGGCAATATCAGAGCGGACCGTCTACTGTAAAGAATGTCAATAAATCATGGTTTCGTTTTCGATAGTGACACACTCGGACGGTCTTCTCAAGTAAGAGTTTCTGCTTGGGTCTCGAGGAGAGAAGTTCTGATTTCTCTTTGGAGAGGGCTAGGTCTCTAATGAGGTCATTCAACTCGTTTTGGGTAAGCCTCTCGGGCTCCGACTGCTCTTCGTCAAATGTGTAGTGAAGATCGGCCGAAGGTCCCGCATCTCCGCCAATCGCACCTTCGTCGGATTCCCTTTCGTGTTTTAAAGAATCGAGTCCATGCTGTGGAGGTACCGGAATCGGCATCGTGTCATCGTAAGGGATCGGTCTGATCGCGGAGTCTACGTTCAGATAAACGATGTTATGCTTGTTCTTCACGGAGAATCCAGTTATGTTAACATTGCAAAAGTAACAATCGCCATGATGGTCTCTCGGCTCCCTCCATATCATGGGTATAGCGAACGGCATCGACTTTTTCCTTTGGTTCAACCAGTCATGTAATCCATTCGAACAAGCGGTACAGATAACATGTGGCGCCCACACCTTATCTTGGTCGCCTAGTGAACAACCGAAGTATAACCGGCAAGTTTTCCGAAGATCAATCGTGATTGTACGCCGTTGTGATTTTGTCGCGAACGAGCCGCACACGTAATAGAAATTGTCGAGGTGATTTTTACACTTTCGAGGCATGATGATCGATGAGTGGGTTGATGTAAATCGCCTAAAAAAATAAAATGTGTAAGTGGGCGACACAAAACAAAACACAACTAGACATGTGACTGTTATGCCAAAAAATAAAAGGGTGTACATGTGCAACGTTTGCAAATTTGTGTCCAGCAACTGCTCTCACCTAAAATACCACAAGACAACCTGCGGAAAGCCTAAGTTGAAACGACAAAATGCCGTACATGAGGGTACAGAAACGGTAAAGCAAAAACCTACACCTAAGCTGCAACGAAAAAATACTCCGCTACATGTATAAAGGACGCATATTATATATTGTGTATATAGTATTATATTATATATAGTTATATGCATATATATATATATCAGAGCTGGGCACTTGCGGTTTTTTTTGCGGTATTGCGGTACTGCGGTACTACCGCACTACCAAACCGGTACCGCATAACGCAGTACCGCAAAGGATCGCTGAAAGTACAGGCTGTACTTTCAGCGATCCTTTGCGGTACTGCGTTATGCGGTACCGGTTTGGTAGTGCGGTAGTACCGCAGTACCGCAAAAAAAACCGCAAGTGCCCAGCTCTGTATAATATTATATATAGTATTATATTATATATACTGTATATTATATTTATTATATATATTATGATTGGTCTCATCTCGAAAAATAGACGTGCTAGAGGAAAACCGAAAATAGATTTGGAATCAGCGTCCCAACAGCTATCTAGCCCACCCATAATTATATCTGATGAAAAATACTTGTTGGCCAGTGTTATTAGAGTTTACAAAGCCAGTGAGACCAAAGTTGCGAAGCTACTCTTAAAATGTAAGTGGCTAGCGAGTTTAGATGTTAAGGTTAACTTAGACGAAAACTTCCGTTCATAATCTTTTGTATGAAACTATTTACACGTCATAATGCGAGCGTGAACCGACTAGATCGGTAGGCTCTGGATATGCAGCAACTTAAAACAGAAATTTTGGCTTTAAAAACAACGGTTGACTTTCTGGTCTCAGCTTATAAGACATTCCTTGTGCCCTCTCTAAAAACAAAAATATTATTGGGTAACTGCATTCCTGTATCATCAAAATTTAAAATAGGCGTTTTTTTTTTCTCGCATTTTGCCTACTATATCTATTCTCATGAAACGCAGGAACATAGTTTTGACAAATTCATTCATCGGTTGTATAAGATGCGAATTTATGGACCTTTCGTTCGGAACAAAGTCGAAAGCAACTTTAACAGGGAGGTATCTCCTTCATAAAATGAAGAATGACTACAGCAGTGGTTCTCAACCGGTGGGTAAATTACCCAACTGGGGTAATGATAACACGCGATCCAGAAGTTATAAAAAATAATATTGCGATAATCCAGAAGTTATAAAATAATAATATCTAATGATTGGGGTAATGGGACTGGGTTAGAATTGGTTTTAACCATACAAAATAGGTTGAGAACCACGGACTAGAGTCATTGATCTTGTTAAAATTCTTGAAAGTTACACTTAGTGGTGCGTTTTTCTTTGCTAGATAAATTAAATATTCCTTAATAACAGAGTACTCTTCTATAACTCAACAACTGGACCCAGGGTAAAACAACGAGAATATGCATGGCTCACAATCGCATGTTCCTCAATATGAAATGTCACTTGGATCAAAATGAAGTGAAGATCCATAGCAAACTTCAGTATATCTACTGTTAAAATGGTAGACACCTTTGACAAAGATATTGCGAACAGTATATAAATTGCACTTTCCTGTATCTACCAATCTTTTCTGATCTTTTTCAACAACCTTTTTATTGATGATATTCCAAACTGGTTTATTAGTGTTTGAATCACCAATGCTCAATGACAGAAGCTATTTGGTATATCTATCTATTCCATCATTTTCAAAATTGTTCTCCAATTAATATTTTCTAAGAATAAAAAACAAGGGGAGCATAAAAAATACAAAACTGACGATTGACCAAACCCTTAGCGACTTTTGATCAGCTACGATAGGTAAAAATAAGTTACATACCGCATCATATATAAACATAGATGATTTTTGAATGCCCAACATTATTTATATCGCTTAAAACCACTCGCGTAATAACCATATATAATAGCAACAAGTACTGCCAGATAAATTTAACAGGTCAAAAAAGGGGGAAAAAAAGGGGAAAAACTAGGAAGAGTAAAACGGCCTGTATAATGGAAATATTCGGTTATCACAAAAACTAAAATAATAATAATGTATCTTTTTAATTTTTCTCACAACTTCCTAAACGTGAGCTTCTTATAATTTTCTAAATATTGAATCAGTACAAATTATGATTAAAAAAGAAATAAATGCACTTTTCCAATATTCAAATGTATGAACAGTTTTTTAATTGTATTCCAGGCTTTCGACCGTCACTCATCATCGCAAAAGTAAATAGTTTACTTTTGTTTCATACGTAATTTTTTTAATTTGTTTTTCTTACAAAATCTTTTTAATTATAAATTATTATAAAATTACTCGCGGTATTCAAACACAAATATACAATACTGTTAAGTTTGTGAACCAACTTAGGATTTTAATGACGGGGAGAGTAAAAAAGGTATTTATTGAATTCATTTTAGGAGATCGATTTGTAACAGATATATTTGGTTAAAATTTAAGAGAAGATTTTTAAGTTAATTCGTAAATTCACTGAACTTTAGGTTAACATCAGGTTTAGCTTATAATATATATGTTAAAAGAAACGTGTGTCAAAAGCTAAAGGATAGGATTAACAACTGTTAATACAATATCATAAAAATGCAGCTATTATCTGTTTATTAACAATTGAACTAAAACGTTTAGATAATGATAGCAAGCTAACTTTTAGGAAGGTTAAAAAAGATTTAAAAACCCTAAATAAAATTACGAAATAAAAGATATGATTATTATTAAAAAAGTTAGATCCGTTTCTAATTTTATGTAATGCTTTGTCGGCTTTTCCTAAGATAATAATGGTAATAATAATAATAATATTTTGTCGCCTTCCAAATTTTTAAAGGTAATAATAATAATAATAATAATAATTGTCGCTTTTTGCCAAATTTCTAAAGGTAATAATAATAATAAAATAATAAAATAATAATATTTTGTTGCCTGTTGCCAAACTTCGGTACTATCCTGTTATCTGCCCACCAAGTTTTAATATGGTTAATTGAATACTCGGTTAGGTCAACGATTGGTTAGGTTAAGTGATATTTTCATTAAAACGAACGAAAATATCACGACTTAACGTAACCAATCGTGAAGAGCGTACAGTTGACCAAACTGGGCATTCAATTAACCAAATTAAAACTTGGTGGGGAGATAACAGGATAGTACCCAAACTTCTTGAGGTAACAATAATATTTTTATTTTGTCGCCTTTTGCCAAATTCTTAAACATAATAAAATAATAATAATAATAATAATAATAATAATAATATGTAATGTTTTGTCGCTTTTTCCAAATTTCTAAAGGTGATGGTGGTAATTTGTGAATCCTATTCACAGAACCATAACGTTAATTTTAATGTTACTAAAACTAAGGTTACGCAATTCCATCCTAAAAGCTCAAACCAAACAGCTAATATTATTTTCAAAATGAAGATGAACCAATAGAGCAGGTACAAGAATTTAAGTATCTGGATCGAACTGTCACCAGCTCCTTGAGTGACGACTCAGACACGAGGAAACAATATCGAAATTAGTGTGTTAAGGCAAACATGATTATAAGGAACTTAAAATTCTGTACAAACTAAGCTAAAAACATTCGTTTTTGTACTTTCTGCACTAATATTTATGGGCATTAACTCTGGGTTAATTATAAAAAAGGCTCCCGCAGAACCCTCAATTTACTTTACAACAGATGCTATACACTGCTGCATTAAGTTACCTCCAAGATGCTTAGCCTCTCAAATGTTCGTTAACCACAATGTTCCGAGCTTTCCTGAGGTAACAAGACGCGCTCAATGCAGTCTAATGCTAAGAATTAAAAACCCAAACAATCTAATTCTCCGAGCTATTGAATCAGTCCTGCTTTAGGTCATCAAGACTGTGGACTTCTTGGTATAAAAGTGTTTGTCTATAACTCCACTTAACTCCTGCATTAGCCAATCTGTTACAAGTACTTTTTATTTTTATGAAGCTGTTATTACTAATTTTATTATTTCTAGTTTCTTTACGTGTATTATTGTTATTTCTTTATCATCGTAGTCCTTTCTTGTTCATGTTTTTCAAATTTAATGTTTAATTAATTAGTTATAGCGTTGACTACCTTGATGGATACTGTACCTTTTTATTTTATGGGCTCTATCTCCACCTGCCAAAAAACATTATTGTCATTACTATTATCATATATACAGGGTGTTTCATAACATGTGGGACACACTTTCAGGATGGATTCAGGACCTGAAAACAATGAAAAAAGTTTATGTAAACATAATCCCGAAATCGCTTTGTTTCCTAGTTACAGCCCGTTTTGTGTTCCAGCAATCCTTTCCGCAAACTGTTTACAAACACTGCTTGCCGACAATGTTTGTGAGAGTGTACGAGACGCTTTTCATGTATGGCCTTGCCGATTGTAATGTTTCGTACACTCTATGACGTGTTTCAATATCGTTGAGTGTAGAACCATCAGTCAGTCAGAGGTGCATCGCGCGGTGTTTCACTGTTCGTATTATTCGTAACTTCTTACCGTGAATAAGTGCAGTCCAGTGAAAAAAAAAAAACTTCCAAGTTTTTGTGCTATTCAGTGAGAATGGAGGCTTATTCAAAAAGAGAAATGGCAGACATGCATCTCATGTATGGACTTGCCGAGTGTAATGCGGCCGCAGCAAGACGTCCGTATGCGGAAAGGTTTCCGAATCGCCGTCTGCCAGATAAGAAGACCTTTCAGAGAATAGACGAGCGTCTTGGTGATACAGGATCATTCAACCAAGCAAGTTTCAGATGGTGGTAGACCAGTCAGCGCCAGAACTGTTGAGTTGGAGGAGCGGGTGAGGAGTGCTGACACTGGAGGAGGAGGAGGAGCACTGGAGGAGTGCTGACACATCCTGGTGTCAGCACCCGAAGGATGCTGACAAGTGACAACAGCTTTACCCATATCACATTCAGAGAGTACAAGGCCTTACTGAAGCTGATTTCCCACCACGAGAGGCTTTTTGTATCTAGTTCCTTCAACAGTGTGCTCGCGATCCTCTTTTTCTATCCTCCGTCTTGTTTTCTGATGAGGCTGCCTTCACAAGAAATGGCGTGATCAATTTTTACAACACTCATCACTGGGCCGAAGAGAATCCGCATGCCATCATCCAGTCAAGGCACCAATAATAATTTAGTATCAATGTATGGGCAGGACTTATTGCCGACAACTTAATCGGTCCTTTTGTTTTGCCTGGAAGATTAACAGGAGAATCCTGTTTCAATTTTTTAAGGAATGATTTAAGCGATTTACTAGATGAAGTTCCTCTTGGTGTCCGCCGTCGTATGTGGTTTATGTATGACGGCGCTCCGCCTCATTTTAGTCGAGTAGCCAGAGACTATTTGGATGACCATTTCCCTGATAAATGGATAGGCCGTGGAGGACCTATTGCGTGGTCTGCTCGCTTCCCGGACCTGAATCCACTCGATTTTTACCCGTGGGGTCATCTGAAATCCATCGTTTACGTGACACCCATTGACAACATTGAAATGCTTCGCCAACGTGTAGAACAAGGATGCCAGAAAATCCGAGCAATACCTGGAATGTTTGAACGCGTCAGGCAGTCTATGACGAGGCGTGTTCAGGCGTGTATTCAAGCGCAAGGCAGTCATCTTGAGCACCTCCTTCAAAGGTAAGGCGGATACTTGCTTGAGCACACAACGGGCTGTAACTCGGAAACAAAGCGATTTCGGGCATATGTTTACAGAAACTTTTTTCATTGTTTCCAGGTCCCGAATTTATCCTGAAAGTGCGTCCCACATGTTATGAAACACCCTGTATATATTCGTATTGTCGCTACATGTACTTTTTATTTCCATTTTTTCTTTTTGTAATCTTAGCTGTGGGTAGATTTTATTGTTTCAGTACGTGTCTTATTTTTATTTCTTTTAATCATAATTTTTAGTTTTTAAAATTTATTAATGTTTGATTTACCTTATTTTTACCATAAAAAATATTGTAATATTTTACGGGTTTTAGATCCTGCCAATAAAGCTTATCATTATCATCATCAATAAAAATAATAAATAATAATAATAATAATATATAATGTTTTGTCGCCTTTTCCAAATTTCTAAAGGCAATTATTTCAAGTGAAGAAATTTTCTTTTTCAAAACTGTTTTCGAATAAAGGAGGGAAATCACTTATTATATTTAATCTGATGTTTCCATCTTTACACTTCAAATATTATCAAACAAGTATAAAGTAAATAATTCGATAAAACATAGACACACACCCAAAAAATAATAAAATGATTAACAGCTATCATTAAGATGAAATAAAAGTATTTGGTGGAGTAACTCTAGAACCCAATAATAATAAATTCAAATAAAAAACTTTTTTAAAAATATAAAATAAACTTATTAAAATTGTCGCAATATTAAAATAATGATTTAATCGTAGAACATTGAATTGTGAATTGAAATATTGATATTCATTTTAGGTTTTTAATTTAATTTGGTCCTTAAGCTTTAGTCTTTAATCGACTGAAATAAGTGTTGAACCGTTTTTTTCACAATATTAAAAGCTATTTTTAAAATTTAGATAAAAGTTAATTATTTCACTTAATAATAAATCCGTGAAAAATATTTAGGAAGGAAATAATTTCATTGAATTTCATATTGATTTCGAGTTTTGTTCATTTTTGAGTATTTTGATTATTACACGATTCTACTGTACGAGTACATCCCAAAAGTTATTAGCCTTAAATAATAATTTGAAATTATTGAAAATCGCATTTTTACCAACTTTATGATACTTAGTTTAGATGTGGTTATGTATTTTATGAGGTTTACATTCGCGTTGAACCACTGTTTCGTGGAGTTTATAAATACGAATTACATCCATGGTCCGAACGAGGAAATTGGCACGTAACATCATTCTTTTCACTCTCAGTGGTAGTACTCTTGCTCGTAGAAAATGAGGAGTATAATTTTCTCTTCTTTGTCGTAAGTCCTCAAAATAACTTTATTATTTATATGCTTAACTTTATCCCTCTACGTTTTCTAATTTTCAATTCTTCACTTTTAAGTACATCTACAAATTTTTTTTTTTTATATTTTCTTTTTCTTCCAATTTATTATTAATCATTTTTAAATTTTATTTGACCAATCTTTAATTGTCTCTTTTACAAAACTCCGCAAACTAAAATTACTAACAAATTTTGAGTTAGTTTTATTAAGTTGGGGAAAAAAGGAGCTTTAACACGAAGATATTTTATAGGCTCCGTGGATGAAAGTTTGAATTATCGCCTTTTAATAGGTAGTTACGATGAAAGAATCTTAGTTCACGTACATTCTTTTGTCGGTCATTATATTTAATGATACATCAATTAAATATTAGCATTTGTACGTATAAAAAATTAAATTTATGATCAATTACTCTTCAAAATTGGATTTGTTTGCGTACGAGTTAAAAGACTAACTCAAAATTTGTTAGTAATTTTAGTTTGCGGAGTTTTGTACAGAAGATAATTAGAGATTGGCCACATAAAATTTTTAATTAAAAATAATAATGAATTAGAAGAAAACAAAATAAATAAATAAAAATTGTAGATGTACTTAAAAGTGAAGAATTGAAAATTAGAAAGCGTAGAGGGATAAAGTTAAACCTCTAAATCAGTGATGCACAAACCCTGGCCCGCGGGCCAAATGTGTCCCACACGGGTCTTTTCAATTCAATGAAAAAGTTAGAATATAAAAGTGACCCAATTTATGACTTAGATGGAAAGTAAGTAGGCTAATACATTTAGTTATTTTCTTCGCTTGGCCCTCACATCAAAAAAGTTTGTGCACCACTGCTCTAAATAATAATAATAATAATAATAAAGTTATTTTAAGGACTTACGACAAAGAGAAAATTATCCTCCTCATTTTCTACGAGCAAGAGTACTACCACTGAGAGTGAAAAGAATGATGTTACGTGCCAATTTCCTCGTTCGGACCATGGATGTAATTCGTCTTATAAACTCCACGAAACAGTGGTTCAACGCCAATCTAAACCTCATAAAATACATAACCACATCTAAACTAAGTATCATAAAGTTGGTAATAATGCGATTTTGAATAATTTCAAAATGTAATTTAAGGCTAATAACTTCTGGGATGTACTCGTACAGTAGAATCGTGTAATAATCAAAATACTCAAAAATGAACAAATGAAATTATTTCCTTCCTAAATATTTTTCACGGATTTATTATTAAGTGAAATAATTAACTTTTATCTAAATTTTAAAAATAGCTTTTAATATTGTGAAAAAAACGGTTGAACACTTATTTTAGTCGATTAAAGACTAAAGCTTAAGGACCAAATTAAATTAAAAACCTAAAATGAATATCAATATTTCAATTCACAATTGAATGTTCTACGATTAAATCATTATTTTAATATTGCGACAATTTTAAAAAGTTTATTTTATATTTTTAGAAAAGTTTTTGATTTGAATTTATTATTATTGGGTTTTAGAGTTACTCCACCAAATACTTTTATTTCATCTTAATGATAGCTGTTAATCATTTCATTATTTTTGGGTGTGTGTCTATGTTTTATTGAATTTATTTATTTATACTCGTTTGATAATATTTGAAGTGTAAAGATGAAACGTCAGATTAAATATAATAAAAGCGATTTCCCTCTTTTATTCCAAAATAGTTTTGAAAAAGAAAACTTCTTCATTGGAAATTTGGAAAAGGCCACAAAACTTTACATATTATTATTATTATTATTATAGTAGTAGTAGTAGTAGTAGTGATATAGGAACTAAATTTTCACTTCTATTTTTATATAAGATAAAGTCCAATGTATTCAGAAAATTAGAGGCAGCTTAAATTATTATTATTATTATCATTATTATTCCTACTATTTTTAGAAATTTGGAGAAAGACGACAAAATATTATTACTACCTTTAAAAATTTGTAAAAAGGTGACGAAGGATAATCATTATTATTCTTATTATGTTTAGAAATTTGGACAAAGGCGACAAATTATTATTATTATTATTATTATTATTATTATTATTATTTCGAAATCTGTACTTATTACTTTTAAGAAATTTGAACAACGGCGACAAGTTATTATTACCTTTAGAAATTTGTAAAAAAAGGGGACAAAATAATAATATTGATATTATTACCTTCAGAAATATGGAGAAAATCAACAAAATTCATCATCATTATTATTATCTATAGAAATCTGTAAAAATATTATTATTACCATTAGAAGTGTATATTATTATTATTATAGGAACTAAATGTCAAGTTCTATTTTTATATAACATTTCAAAGCTTTCTCTAATGTATTCAGAAAATTACAGATGGCTTAAATAATAATAATAATAATAATAATATTTTTTTGAAACATTCAAAGATTCCCTTCTATTTAATATCTCTTTGGAGATAGCCTGTTTATTCTATCATTACTGAATACAAAAATTTTTGTAAAAGAAAAAAAATGGTTATTAGCGCATAATCAGCTCAGCACCATATTCATTGTAATAAATACCATTCTTGTGGTAAGTTCTGCATACTTATGTTCCTTATAACCAAACCGTTCGCAGTCATTAAATAGAACTGCGGCAATGAACACCATGGCAGTCAAGCTTGGTTACCATATTTAGAAGCATCTGTAATGAAGTTTGGTGTTCCTTGAACATACAAAGCGTTTGAAGTTCTCTTAACGAGAACAAATTTGGTTTAATTAAAGACTTTTGTAAATAATAATAATAATAATAATAATAATAGATAATATTATTATTTTTTAAGCCTTCTCCAAAGTACGTCTGTACACCTCGGACATTTTTAATTTAAAATTAAATTAACATATACTGAAACATATTTAACTCTATTTCAATGTTATTTTTATTTTATACTAAAAGATGTACAATTTTCCTAGAAAATGTTGGAAGTATACAGACGAAACGTCATCAACAAAGAAGTAATTTTGTTTTATTCCAGAATAGTATAAAAAAAATAATATTTTTGAAATAAATATTTTTCGTACTTTGGAGGAGGTTTTAAAAAAGTATAATTTCAATAATAATAATAATAATAATAGTTTGTGGCTGTTTAACCTCCCACTAAGAAAGACCCTCAGAAGCACCTTCATCTCTGATATCTGAGCCGGAACTTGAACCCAGAACCTTCAAATTAAGAGCCCACCGCTTTACCATAGGGTAAAAGCTGGCGTGTTTTTAACTTTACTTAAATCCGTATTGAGAGTTTTTTTTTAATAACGAATAAGTATAACAAACAATATAGCATCATGTTTTCGTAATTTTATATTATATGCGTATTTATTATATGATGGAACAAACCATATACAGGGTGTCCCGTAAGTCTGGACCCATAGGGAAAAATAATAAAATTACAAAATAGTCCAAAAATTTATTACATAATCTGTTCAAAGTGTCCGCCGTTGTGTCGCACACATAGTTGAAGACGCAATCTCCACTGCGACAGCACTTTCTGAATCACAGTCGCAGAAATTTCTTGACACGCCTCCACAATGCGTGCTTTAAGGTGGAAAATGTTCTGAAGTTTGACCTCGTACACTTTGGCTTTCAAGTGGCCCCACAAATAAAACTCCAGCGGAGTAAGATCATAATAAAAAAATAATAAAAATAATAATAAAAATAATAAAAAAATATATTATAAATAAATTTTTGGACTATTTTGTAATTTTATTATTTTCCCTATGGGTCCAGACTTACGGGACACCCTGTATGTATTCCGAACCATTTTTATGCTCTGCTGGCATATTACATTAAGATGTGATTTTCCATCAATGATGGAATAGTATCGATCGTAGCAAACTATAGATTATTTTCTATCGCATTCATGTATGGGAGTTTATCACTGCGCCACCAGTGAATACTTCATTTTGTGTATGGGGGGGGGGGGGGGGTGGATTTATCAAATTAGCTACACAAACACTTATTGATAAGTACTATATTTGTCTTACACCTTATGACGTTACACGGTGTAGCGGTGGAAGAATATCGTATATCTTACGTAACTTTATTATGGGCTGGCTATTCGACTCGGTTTGGCTTAGTTTAAAATCTTATTTATTTAAGATATAATCAGTATATTGTAGTTGGGCTTACTTACGGACTTAAAATTTTTAATATATGAAAATTGAACCTAGTTCTTACAACAGATAGCGCTACTGAGATTTCTGTCGTCATACTTAAAATATTCCACAGGATAAGGACACTTCCAAGAGAGGAAAATTTCCATCACGATATGGAAAATCCATTTTAAGTACATTATAAGATACTGCCGCAAATAATTTTTTATCCCTTATTAATAAAACGGAAGAGCGAAAGATATTCCTTATAAATACGTTTCGAGCAGCGATAAGCAAACCGCGGCCATGCTGCCCGCCGTTTTTTTTTTTTTTTTTTTTTCCCCCTTATGCTGACTTTCATGATGTTCGTCTCCTTTATCTGAATTTGACGGGCTAGGAAAGTTAAAAAAAATAAAAAATTAAGATATTCGGACACATACTGACAAATTAGTAAGAAAAAAACAGAGGCAAGTTGTCTTATTGATCTTCGTGAAAATCCGCAGAATTTGTAAATCGAAATGAAAATAAAATTGTAAATTTTCCTTTCTTTATTTTAAATCATTCACTTCTAATTCCAAATGTGAAACTTTTCCAAATTACGTCATTATTAATTTAGATTTATGAAGATCAAAAAAATGCATTCGGCTCTCGAGCAGTTTCTGAGTTTGCAATCTGGCCTTTGGTAAAAAAAAAAAAAAATTATTGCTCGTCACTGGTTTAGGAAGAAGCTTTACTTTGGGTCACTACTGTCCACGGGTCAAAATCGACAAATATCACTATCATTGCCAGACATGGGGTAATAGTAATAGACTATTACAGGATTTTTCAAGTAATAGTAATAGATCATAATTTTTTGGCTGTAATAGTAATAGAAGGCAAAGTAATAGATAATAGTCTATTACTTTTCTATTACAGTGGCAATGGACATATTGTGTGAACAAAGAACTGAAAAATGAACTAAATCTACTCTAAACTAAAATAAACATGTATGTGAACTAATATTGTGGCAAATTTTTCCTTCAATAAAGTAAAATTTATCAAGACCTAGTCTCTGAAATTGTAATGATTTGGTTGAAAAAAATATTTGTTATTTGGCTGCCGCTCAGCCTCATCCATGAGTGCAGAGCCTTCTGCCTCTCAGTATCATCCTAGATCCCTGAATCCAGACACTGGTACATCGCCAGCTCAATACCATCTCACACAGGATACCGCCAAGGGGCCTTGGTGAATAGGGATGCTGGGAATGCAATCGGGGGTCATGATGAGGAGGCATCTTGGACAATGGTGGTAAGGAGGAGCCGGAAGCGAGCGACTCCTCCGAGAACTGCAAGCACTGCAGTAGCTAATGGTGGTGGTCCCTCAAGGGGGTCTGGTCCCACTCATGCACCGGCTAGAGGGAGTCAGCCTGTGGCAAAGGCTAGCAGAGAACGGCGGGGTATTATAGGGGCTGCCAAAACAGATTGTATGATGGCTGTACCAACGAAGACCGCAAACATTTTCATCTCGAGATGTCGACCAGATCTTACGGCCGAGGAGCTGCGGGCATTTGTAGAAGATAAAGTGAACCTTCAGGTTACATGTACGAAAATTTACTCCAGATGGACTACGTACAGTTCCTTTCAAGTTACAGACAGCAGTCTGTGATGATCCAGGGGTATTTATGGATCCAGCAGTAAAGCCGGAACGGGTATATGTACGGCCGTTCTATGAGAAGAAGGGAAGAAAAACACCTGCAGCCCCTCTCACAAGTGCTGGAGAAGGTAATTATGGAAACATCATGCGTTGTACTGTGGAGGAAAATCCAGCTGGGTCTAATGCTGTAACTGCTGTGCCTGGTATAAGTGGAATTCAACATGTAGAGATGGCTGGCAGAACTACTGCATCTTCCTAATTGCAACATTCAAGGTAATCTCTCATAACTGTAGGGGCCTAAGCTTAGACAATAACAGCAAACACAGGCGGATCATAATTGATAAGCTGTTAGAGGGTGCTGACATTCTCTGTCTGCAGGAAACACGGCTATGGAAACAGGACTTAAAGGACCTGAATAGCCCGTCCAGTAACTTTCATGGGATAGGGGAGGCCACCAGAGATAGCCACCAGAGATAAACAAGATGGTCTCCTTGCAGGCCACACACCTGGTGGGGTAGCTATTCTACAGGGTGTCCCGTAAGTCTGGACCCATAGGGAAAAATAATAAAATTACAAAATAGTCCAAAAATTTATTACATAATCTGTTCAAAGTGTCCGCCGTTGTGTCGCACACATAGTTGAAGACGCAATCTCCACTGCGACAGCACTTTCTGAATCACAGTCGCAGAAATTTCTTGACACGCCTCCACAATGCGTGCTTTAAGGTGGAAAATGTTCTGAAGTTTGACTTCGTACACGTTGGCTTTCAAGTGGCCCCACAAATAAAAATCATAATAAAAAATAATAAAAAAATAATAATAATAAAATAATAATAATAACATAATAAAAAAATATATTATAAATCCCTATGGGTCCAGACTTACGGGACACCCTGTATGGAGGTTGGGGTATGGAAACTATATTAGTAAATTAAAACTTGGTTTGAATTGGCTAACTGGAATAGAAATTTGTGTAGACAATAAAAAATTTGTAATTCTGTGTATCTATATGGCTTTTCAGGCAGTTGATAATGGGGCAGGTCAGCAGTATTATTGATGAGTTGGATAGGACATGTGTAGCTATTATTGGTGACTTTAATGCTAATGTGCTTAATGATAATTCTTTGTTTAGCAACCACTTAAAAGCTTCTGTGAAGATAATAACTTGGCCCTTTCATCCATGTGTAGTCTTCCTGATAATAGCTTTACTTATGTTAGTGATAGTTGGCACACCACCTCATGGTTGGATCATTGTATTTTTATGTTGTTCATTATACACAGTGATTCACTGGTATACTTAGTCAGTGCTCCAGACAACTATCTCTTAATCTTCTATGGACCTCTTGTATAATGTTTGTACCTGTTGAGTCTGAAATAAAGTGTTTGTTTGTTAACACACTGCTTCTAATTGCATTTAAATAGACAAAGATCCTTTTCAAATGAGTGAAGGAAAGAAGGCAAAAGTAATAGTAATAGAAATCCAGTAATTGACCCCATGTCTGATCATTGCACACTTCAAATCTTAAATACTTAAGTAACGAGTAATATGACTAGTTTTGAAAGTGTCATAGGCTTTTAACTTAGGCGATATCTATGAGGTTTTCACCTCCCCACCTTGAATAAAAAGCATACAAATCCACAGAATATACAATTAACTCGCAGTATATAGAGCCAATATTAGGGTATTTACGCGTATGGATAAGAATTACACGCTCGCACATTAAAGTTAATTTGATGACAAAATAATTTTGTTAAACTGACGAAATAAAGTGAACGGAATCATCCCACTCTACGTCATTCCCATATCATCCCTACGTCATTCCCATTTCATTCAGCGACCAAGAATGGGAAAGCCGAGAGTGAGAATTTCAAAGGAGGCATTTTCAATTCGGTTTATATTCCCAATTCATGTCATTCTCATTCATGACTTTCCCACTTTGGTCCAGGTTAGGTTAACTCGGGTTAGGTTACGTTAAATTAAGTTAGGTTAGGGAATATTAGCCATTACCGCGAATGGGAATGAAGTAACATTATTTCTCAATTCAGGAAGAACTTTTCTCAAATGTAGATTTTTCACTTTGTGCATTTTCATTTGCGGACCACAGATGGGAATGGTGGGAATGACATTGAGTGGGGAAGTAATCAAGTGAACATTATTCTACGAATCTATAGTGTTTGTTTGTTATATATATATATATATATATATATATATATATATATATATATATATATACAGGGTGTCCCATAAGTCCGGTCTCACAGGAAAATATTTTAAATTAAATTTACAAAACTAATACATTAAAACTAAAACAAATGTTCAAAACTTCAAAGTGATGTCTTGTTTTGGGAACTTTATTTTGGTGCAGGTAGAATAACACGCAATAGCTAATATGAAAGCGAGTTACACTTCTCAGGAAAAGGTCTTTTCCTGAGGAGTCCCAAAACAAGACATCATTTTCAACATTTTTTTTTTTTAGTTCTAATATATTACTTTCGTAAATTTAATTTAAAATAAATTTTCTACGAGACCGGACTTATGGGACACCCTGTGTATATACATATATATATATGAAAATTATTTCACGAAAGTGTTCCTGAGGATGTCATTAGACGAAAGCGCTTGAGCACCATTCTGTTTCCTTTCCTTCGTGGTTTTATTCATATATATATATTATATATATATATATATATACAGTATATATATATATACAGACAATATTTGCAGGGAGATCATATATAATTATGGTTAACGTGATTATCTATCGGTGTGTAAACCCCGGTATAGTTTGACAAACAAGTACGAAATGAAATACATTTCTACCAAAACAAAAATAGTAGTAATTTTGGAAAGAAAAGAACAATGAATCCACGATATTTTATACATGGAAAAACATTTAGTTCATTTTTAGAGGTGGGCATTCCGTACCGGAGAAAAGTCTGAAGTCCTTCTGTTCTGGTTCATTGTATACCGTCCTGGTATGTAATTAATGTATGGAGCCGGAATTAAAATTTTCAGGTAATTTAGGGTGAATTTCATTATACTGTTATTGTAGGAGTCGGGAAAAAAGAGCTAATGTTATCAATTGTTATAATCTATTTTACCCCTTTTATCGCGTTTTACCCGTGTCCGGCTTATATATACTAGTGCCACATCGTGTCTCTTCGATGGAAGAGGGAATTTAAGTTTCTTAAGAGGAGGAACCATTAGTGCACTCCTGCTGAATCACCCACTTAACCATTTCTAATACTAAAACAGGCTTAAACAACTACCTAATTTACGCATCTAAACTCACGGACTGTTGGTAATTAATTCATAGAGCAAAGAATTCCGGTGCTGTTCTTCCATCTCCTCCTCCCTCTAACTCAATTATGCCTGAAATTAGAATCTCTTCCAAAGATGTTTTTTCTGCCCTCTCTGGGTTTAACTCTAGAAAGGCGTATGGTCCTGATGGTGTTCCTCCTGTTGTCCTCAAGAACTGTACTTCTGTGCTGACACCCTGCCCAGGCAAACTCTTTCGTTTTTGTCTTTCATCTGGTACTTTTCCTTCCTGCTGGAAGTTCGCTTTCATTCAGCCTGTCCCAAAGAAGGGTGACCGCTCTCAACCCTCCAACTATCGTCTAATTGCTTCGATTTCTTGCCTTTCCAAAATTTATTAATCTATCCTTAATAGGAACATTCTCAAATCCCTCTCTTCTCACCATTTTATTTTAGATCGTCAGTAGGGGTTCCGAACGGATGTTCTACTGGTGATCTTCTTACACATATCTCTGACTCTCAGTCAGCCTCTTTCCAGGAGTTCGGTGAAACCTTCGCTATTGCGCTAGACATATTAAAAGGTTTTGATAAAGTCTGGCACAAATCCTTAATTTCCAAACTGCCCTCTTCGGTTTTTATCCTTCTATCTGTGCCTTCATCTTTAATTTCCTTTCTAGTCGATCTATAGATGTGGTTGTAGATGGCCACTGTCCCTCTCCAAAAGCTATTAATAGTGGTGTTCCTCAGGGGTCTGTCCTGTTACCCACTCTTTTCCTTTTATTTATCAATAATCTACAAGTCCTATCCACTCTTTTGCCGGTGATTCCACTCTTCACTTCTCCACCCGCTTCACAAAACGTCCCTCTCAAGTCACTCCATGATTCGCGTAGGACGGCTATGGTACACCTGACCTCTCATCTTTCTACTAATTCTCACTGGGGCAGAGAAAACCCTGTGGCTTTCAATACCTCAAAAACTCGGTTCCTTTATCTGTCTACTCGTCACAATCTTTCACTCGTCTCTCCCCTTACCTCCAATAATACGCAACTCAATCCTTCCTCTTCTCTTAACATTCTTGGCGTTTCCTATTCTCGTGAACTTTCCTGGAAAGATCACATTATATACGCTCTTTCCGAAACAGCTTTTAAAGAGGTTAGGTGTGATGTACCGGCTCCGCAGTTTCTTCACCCCCGCTTAGTTGCTCTCTCTGTACAGGGGTCTTGTCCGCCCCTGTATGGAATCAACATTCGCGATCTTTCATCTACTCAACCGGTCAGCTCGGGAACAATTTTCCTCAATCCATCTTTTCCTCGTGCATGACCTCCAATCTTTCAAACGCAAAGTGTCCAGGCATCTCGAAAACTTTTGATTTTGAATTTGGTTCTCTTCTTCCTCTATGGAGGGAGGGGTACTTTTGCGGGTGTTGGCCCTTGGCCCTTCCTTCTGCATTAAAAAAAAAAGAATGGTTGCATAGTAATTACCCCAATATCCAAGGGGTCTCCTAAACGCCCCAGAATTTTAGAATAATAATTAATAATTTTCTATTAAGTTTGGTACATATTGAAGGTCCACAAAAAAAAAAAAACAGCATGGTCGGTGAAACCATGAATGTCAAATGGCACAATACATATGTCACAAAACCATATTAGACAAGTTGATTACCTATTTAGGAGCGGAAAAGGAATGAAATTTGGTATCTCTAAATGGAAAGGTGTTTGGTGTTACAAAAATAAAAAAAATAAAAAATATGGAATAAAAATTGTTTAATTGACGATTCCAATTAAGTTAATTATAAATAAAAATTTTACTTAAATCTGTGTGAAGATTCAGTTTGAAATAATGTCTCAAATGTAAAAACACAATATAGCGTGTATAGAATTTTTTATAATGTTCGTCAGCATTTTGCAACATTTTCTTCTGCTAATTGTGTATAAAGAATTAACAAAACAACAATACTGTGTACAATACAATACAAGTGTAAGAACAAAATCATTAATTTGCAATGGGTAAATAGATATTTTGTAACTCATCAAGAAAGCCACTCGTATCAGACCAGAAATAGATCAAAGCTCGTTATACCTCAATTTAGATTGTCTTCATCTCAAAAACTACCCATTTTCATTGGATTGAAACTATGGAATGACTCGCATGCCGATATAAAAAATATTGTGAATGTAAATTTGTTTAAAACCAAGTTGAAATCCCGATTAATAATGGCATACTAACAAAAATCTGGGATTAATGTCCACTAATATTGTTTAATATTGTCCATTAATATTGTTTAATATTGTAATACACGTTTTAACTATTAATAATACTTATTTAGTTATTTATTTATTTATTATTATTAATTAATAACAACTAGTTGCTTATTTTTAATTAGAGCCCAGTAAAGCCTAAAGCCTAAGGGCCAATTAAATAAAATAAATAATCGAGCTTCAAAATTATTCATGTCATTGTAAATTGAAAATTTATTTTATTATTATTAAAAGGTTATTCTATTCTATCTATAAAAAACTGTGAATGTAATGTGCAGTATTATTGCGAAATGATGAGAGACTATACGAGAATATTTCAAATATATTAGTATACTTTGCAGTATATGTATTATTTAACATAATATATATTAAGTTTCATGTAAAGTTGTGGAAAGAAAACTCGCCGCGGAAAAAACCTATAAAAAAACCAAGTTCAGCAAGAATTCACAATTGGTGGAGGAGTAATAATCTTTATTGTAACACTGGTTCGACAACCTTTCACCGTTTAGAATTGGGTGCTGAATACACTTCACTCAGCTTTTTTTTTTTCTCTCTTTTTATGAAATGTTGTTGAATTCCGAGATTTTCAGTATTTTCTCCATAGATTTCATCTCGCCGAATTTCTTTCCTCAACCGTACAAAAACACTTACTTTTATTGAATAAGAATGGCAAAATGTGGCAAAATGTTTAAGAGTTCATTATCATAATAAGTTTAATATAATGTACCACCTGCGACGTAAAAGTGCGCCATAATCTACTTTCAAATTTTATGCACTTTTATTTAAAATACTGCGAAGTTGTATTCTGATTTTTATTCACTTTTTCATTTATTTTCCTTATTATTTTCCTTATTATTTTTCTTATTATTCCTTATTATTATTATTATTATTATTATTTCTCCCAAATTTTCTATGGGGTTTATAGCTGGGGAGTTACTATTATTGAAGCAACAGGATCTGATTCTCGGCGAGGTAAAACTTTCTTACCATACTCCAATTTCAATACTTACCAAAGTATCGAAACTGGAGTACAAACAATTGTAAAATAAATGTTCTTAAAAGATAACTTCTTTTATTTTAACTGATTCGTTTCTTAATAATGAATTAAGTGCCTTAAAGAGTATATATAAATAAAAAGTAACGTTTGACTGGTGATTCTAATTATAATTTGACCATGGTCTGGTACATAGTTTGTGTAGTTGATATATAACCAAAGACAAGTGGCAAAAATCATATTCATCTTTTATTTAAAATGCTCAGATTTTTGCCATCACTCTGTTTATATAATTCAATTATCAACATGCTTACATACATAATTTCCTATTTTTTTCTTTTTTTCATATAAAAAAATTAAAGTTTTCTTTTTTCTTTCGTATGAATTCATCATATACGCTAAAAAAAAGGTATTTTCAGACATCTAGCATATAGAGATTATGTTAATCTTTAAAAAGAAAAATACCCTTTCGATAAATGTTTATGATAGCGAAAATAAACGTTTAATAACGACAAAAACACCAACATTAAACAAACTAACGAAATAATTAATAATAATAATAATAATAATTTATTATAATAATATCTTTGTTGGTAAGTATAAATATTACAATACTACAATTTACGGTATTAAAATAATTTTTCTAGCAAAACAATTATTTCTACCCGTGTAGTCTTTACTGGGCTCTCAAATCAAACCAAGAAAGATTACAATTATATATATATATATATATATATATATATATATATATATATATATATATATTATATTTTTTCTAAATTATTATTATTATTCTTGTTAAAATGAATTGCATCAAATCTGTTTGGTTCCCATTTAGTGTGTGTGGGGGCGCCTTCAAATAAATCATAGAGCTCATACAAATTTAGAAAAATAATATTAAGTGAATTTAAACCAAGGTGTATATATTAAAAATGTACATATTTTCCTGGTTAAGTAAATGTATTGTTATAAGATTTTAAGAGATTGTTCAAGTTTCAATCGTGGTTTTCAGTGTTGGACTAAAAAAAAAAAAAATCGGTCCCTTTTGCAATTCTACTGACTTGTTTTTATTTCGCCCCACCCCCCCTATTCCTTTCCTTAGCTGTAATATATTATTGAAGCCATTAGCTTGTCTTTTGTTCAATTTCGCAATCATATTCTATTAAAATTTTCCGCATATTAAGAGTGACAGTGGATAGTTCAAAAAGATTTATAGAAACTTTAGATAGAGGTCATACAAAGTATGTGAAGAAGTAGAACAATTTCATGCAAACTCGACAAATCGTCTCACAAATGGTTATCATCACGCCCTTTAACAATCAGCTACGAATTGTTATTCATTATTCAAGTTCCACGTTTCACTCGCATCTCCTTCCAACACTCCGTTCGACACATCGAAACCACGTTCATTCAGCGCCGAAATAACAATTTTTAGCACCCTATCCTTTTCATACTATCTATCAACCAGACAGATTAAAACATTATTCCCGCGTTAGTCACGAAAATTTTACTGCATTAATAGCCTTCAATCAATAATCTACCAATTGTGAACAAGTATTCTTTTAGGCTACAATACCTACTACCACCACTCTTCTCCAATCTCCTAAGCAATTTGCACTCTCATCAGGAGCGGCTCGCAGGTAGGCACTGTGGAACTGCAGCACCCCCATGATCTTATGATCTTTATATTTAAATATTTAAAATAGCCTCTATGATTGTTTTTTTTCAATGAACTTTGAGTTTTTAAATCAGATTATATCCTTTTTTCCTTAAACTATTTCAATGCCGAACGAATGAATCACGAAAGTAGCTTCAGCCTTCCCGTGGAACTGCGTACTTAACAGTTCCAGACTTTGTTCGAAACGCTTGAAACCTCGGTGGCGGACGTACGAAGAGCGAGTCAGAATCGCGGGTTTAAGAGGATCCAAAGCACTGTGGACAGAGCAGTGCCGATTTGTTTGTTTGACGTGGTAGTTGTGTTGCTGTATCGTTTGCTAATTCGAAATTTAATTTCCGAATTGCATTTATCAATGATTCGTTATCATTTATTTTTTGTCGTGAGATTGAAGTTAATTATATAATAATTGGATTATTTACAATATATAGCTTTCATTTCTTAGAATATTTTTTTCGCAAGTGACTTTTGTTTTTTGAAATTTTAACTAGGCGCCTATTCTATTATCATGGCTGCGCTAGGCCCAGAAATGAGTCGGGTGACAGTGAGTAAAATTCAGTCTCGTAATTTTTCAGTTATCTCCAAGAAAAAATAGCTATTAAAACTGAAGGACGCCTACACCAGAAATTCAAATATCTCGGCCCGGAATAAGTAACAATAAGAAATATATTCGTAGTTTTAATTCAGAATGATACCAAAGAAAAAGTTGGCTTTGTGGTTGCAAAGTTAAAAATGCATTATTTTGTTTCCCGTGTCTACTACTCGGTGGTGACTTGACGTGGACAAAAAGTGGTTTTACAAATATAAACAAAATGAAAGAAAAAACTGAAAAGCATGAGCTCATAAAAATTCTTTTGACCATCCCCATGACTACATCCGAGGCCGAACGCTGCCATTCAACATTAAAAAGAATAAAGACGTTCTTAAGGAGCACTATGAATCAGGAAAGACTAAATGCTCTTGCAATGATTTCAATAGAGAAAAATTTGATCAATAGTACACAGAATTTCAATGAAAAAGTAATAGACCTTTTCGCTCAAAATAAAAACAGAAGAATGGAATTTGTTTATAAATAAAATTTTTGGCAAATTCGAAATTACCCGTAAAGCGTAAGTACCCTATAATTGATTTTATACTATTTTACTTATTTTTATGACTGAGTAGTGAGTAGTTATCTATTTATCTATTCGACTTTCTCTCTCTCTCTCATATATATATATAAACGACACAATTGTTCGCAATTTCTGAGGCAGCACCCGCATAACTGAAAGTTACGAGCCGCCACTGACTCTCATTAACTGCTGTGGGAAAATGTGTTCATGCGAGTGACAAGGTGCAAAATCAAACTGGATTTTCTGTGCTAATTTGTTCGACTTCAAATTTTGTTTCGTAAACAATGACCTTCTAACATCGATCAACTTGTACTTAAAACGGGTTCAACGATATTTTGAACAACATGGTTGGTTCACTCAAAGTTTTTGAGGCTAAACTTAATTTGAGCAAATTAAAGCACTTACAGGGCTTACTACTACTACTAAATAATAATAATAATAATAATAATAATAATAATAAATAATAAAAACAATAACTTCGTGTTACTGAACTTCCTTCGAAACGGTAAAGATCGTGTGACAGTGTGGGAACCTAAAGCTTTACGTAGGATCCAATCATCTAAGGGCCGCTATATCCTCTGAACGCAAACGAGGACAGTCACCCATCCAAATACTGAACAAACCCAATATCGCTTAACCTCGCAGATCAAATGGGAAACGGTGCTGCAATATGGCCACTACGTAGCCTTTGTGCTCGACTGAGTTCCTGCATTAGGATTCAATCCTTAAGGTACCATTAAAATGGTATGAACGTTCCATGCCATCAAAAGTCGGGTAATTTCATTATACGTGTTTTCTTAAGTTAAAAGAAACGAACCTCCTCCTCCTCCTCCTTCTTCTCCAATTAGCTAAATATTCCAATGTTCAATTCTTTCTTTACTTTATTTTCTACCGAAATATTTTCTGAGCTTCGTTCAATGTTCGTGATACGATGTAAATATTGTCTTGTCGTTTAAAGGCATACAAGGCGGTCAAAATTTGGTTCAAATCCTAAATTTCCTTTCGTGCTGACCACACTAATCGTGGAACACAGTTAATTACCCGTCATAATGGACAGGAGTGGGCATGAAACAGTTAAATTTTATCCAGAAATTAATTACATCGTCCAATAAGAACACTATTTTACTATTAGCTAATAATGAAGACCATTTGACGGAACCACTGTTTGTACAGTAGTTCGACAATATGACAACCAAATATATCTCTCACCTTGTGGGTATATTTAAAAGTTTTGGAATATATGCATTGTGTTCCAGAAACAATGGTGCAAGAATAATTAGTCATTTTTTTTTATATTATATTATATATATATGCGCCTCGGTGGTGTAGTGGTTAGCGTCGCTGACTACGAATCCATCGGCCCCGGGATCGAGACCCGCTGACGGTAGGCGGCGCGCAGCAAAACCCAGCTGTTCATTCTTCTACACAATAAAGAAATTAGTTGGTAGATAAATGGATGCCCTGGGCAGCCTAGTGGTTAAGACACTGGGCTGCTGGTGGGGCGTCGTTCGGATTCCACGTTAAACTGTAGGTCTAAGGTGGAGTGACAAGCTTGACCTTCGTCAGAATAAACAATTCGAGCGGAAGCAAAACCAAGGTTAAAGAAGGTTATATATTTCCATTTAGCTCGGATTTCGTGTTATCTACAGAACCAGTTTTTTCTTTTCTTTTTTTTGGGGTGGGTGGGTCAGATTAGGTTAACCTAACCAAAAACTAATAACTGAGAGTGTAAAAACAAACCCGAATACAATATCATGTGTTATTTGAATTTCGACTTTTTGGATTAAAGTCGAACGGGGACGAAATTGAACAAAATAATCATTGTATAGGGTAAACAACCGCTGTATGTAATTATTTTTAATGGAACCCCCTTCCCTTCCAAAAGCATAAATAACACTGGTCAACAAAGATTTTTCATCAGAGTAAAATGTGTGGTGGCTGGATAGCATTTTTCACGCTGATTCCAAAACTGCATTCAGATCTTTTCTAGCACGTATAGTTTTCAAGATGAAGGCATATATATAACTACACAGATTTAACCATTTTAAATAGGCAAAATACTAATATTTCAACATTTGATTGTGTTTATTTTATTGTGTTTTTTTAGTTTATTCATCTTATTTATTTCAATTATCTTAATTATACATCTTATGTATTTCAGGTGTGAGCTTTTACGTCTAGCAGCATTGTGATTCAGGCAACAACGCCGTGCTTTGTGTGTCAAAAGATCAGTCCAGTCCAAGAACTTGTTGTGTCAAGTTGGTGTACATTTTTTTTTAATTTATAGTTTGCTCAGGTCAGTCAACATGCCTCGACAATGTAAGAATGACCCCGACAAGTTCTGTTTCGTATGCGGCCAGTTGACAACTAAAACACAGCGACGAAGTATTACAACCGACATTAAGAAAATATACAAGCTATACTTTGGTTGCCATCTAGGTGACCAAGATAAACCATGGGCGCCACATCAAATCTGTTCTGGCTGTTCAAATGGATTACGTGATTGGCTTAACAAAAAGAAAGCTTCAATGCCATTTGCCATACCCATGATATGGAGGGAGCCGAGAGATCATCATGAAGACTGTTATTTTTGTAGTGTGAACTTAATGGGGTTTTCTGCCAAGAACAAACACCAGATTGTATATCCAAACTTGGATTCAGCACGTAGACCAGTAAAACATGATGAAACATTGCCCATTCCAATTCCCCCAAGTGATAGGCTAGATTCTATCATAGATGACATGGAAAGTGATGAAGGTGCAACTGGCGTTTCCGGACCATCTACAGAACCAGAGTACACTTTTGAAGGTAGACATTTAGAGCCTAAAAAGTTAACCCAAGGACAGTTGAATGATCTTGTTAGAGACTTATCGCTGTCTAAAGAGAAATCAGAGCTTCTCGCCTCAAGACTAAAGGAGAACAATTTACTTGAGAACAATGTTCGTATTAGTTACTACCGAAAGCGGAATTTTGAATTAACAGCATTCTTTTCAGTAGACGGTCCTCTCTGTTATTGCCATGACATCAATGGACTATTTACAGCCATATCTCAGACGTATGTGGCATCTGAGTGGCGCCTCTTTATTGATTCGTCGCAGAGAAGCCTGAAAGCAGTTCTTTTGCATATGGTAATATAATGTCATCCATCCCCATTGCCCATTCCGTCCATCTAAAAGAGACATATGACAATATGGATATACTACTTAAGGCAATCAAATACGACAGTCATCAATGGAATGTTTGTGGAGATCTAAAAGTTATAGGAATGCTTATGGGTATGCAGTCAGGATTCACAAAATTTTGTTGTTTCCTTTGCCTGTGGGACAGTCGCGCCACTATAGAAAATTACACCAAAAGTGACTGGCCACTTAGGTATACATATGTCCCAGGGATAAGCAATGTCCAGTCTGTCCCTTTAGTGGATCCCCAAAAGATCTATCTGCCACCTCTTCACATTAAACTTGGTTTAATGAAGAATTTTGTTAAAGCAATGGGTAAAGTCAATTCTGAAGGGTTCCAATACCTTTCGAGGAAATTTCCGAAGGTTACTGCAGCAAAATTGAAGGAAGGAATTTTTGTTGGGCCACAAATAAGGGAGGTTTTGAATGACACTGAAAAAAGTCCTAAGTCCGCTGGAATTGAAGGCTTGGCTGGCGTTCAAATGGATATGTGAAAACTTTCTTGGAAGCAACAAGTCACCTGCGTATAAGGATGGAGTCAAGAACCTCCTTGATGCCTTCAAAGAAATGGAGTGTCGAATGTCGTTAAAAATTCACTTCCTGCATTCCCACTTAGATTTCTTTCCTGAAAACCTTGGTGCAGTGAGTGACGAGCAAGGAGAGCGCTTCCATCAAGATATTCAGATGATGGAGAAGCGCTACCAAGGATATTGGAATGAAAGCATGATGGCGGACCATTGTTGGATGCTGTATCGTGACAATCCAGGCCAAATTTACAAAAGGAAATCACACTCACAGCGCTTTTAATAAAATAATGTATATATTCTTTATTTATAAGTACATTGAATAAGGTATATGATGTATTTGTTGTTTAGCATTCCTAAGTGTGATCTATACATCCATAAATTTTCTTATAGCAATATCAAAAACTTAAAAATATCAAAACCAGTGTATCTATATAACTATACGTGCTAGAAAAACAATAAAACCAGATTCGGAATCAGCGCGAAATATGCATTAAGAAAAGTGTGATCATGTTTGTGATGAGAAAAAAAAGTTTCATTTTGTTGGCCAGTGTAATTAAAAATTTAAAAAAAAATTAGTCCTCCAAGCTAAAGCCAGAGCTATAAATAAATCCTATCTACACCGTCACTTTGCTTCCGCCTGAATTGTTCATCCTGAATGAGGTTAAACTTCTTGTTCCATCTTAGACCTACAGCTTAACATGGAATTCGTACCACGAACCACGACCCACCACGGGTGGTCAGAAATTAGAAAGTCCTCGCCCCGAATCAACCTTCTGACCTTCAGATCAGCAGCCCAGCGTCTTAACCACAAGGCTACCCAGAGAACCCATTTATCCACAATCAGTTTTATTGTATGAAAGGATGAACAGCTGAGTGAACTGCGCGCCGCCTGCCGTCGCGGTAAATTGAATCTGGGGCCGGTGGATTCGTACTCAGCGATGCTAACCACTATACCACCGAGGCGCATATATATATATAACGGGTGTCCATAAATTATTCACCCCATTATAAGCCTTAATAAATTCGTTATTATAGGAGCTATCTTAAAACGGTTTGCGACAATTAATAACACAAGAAATTTTTTTCTTTATTTCGCAGAACATCCACTTGGGGCACAATGGCGACAGTGAAGGAGAAAGCAATGTGTGTGCTGTGGATGTGGGAAACCAAATCTCCAATTACTGTACAGAGACGTTTTCGGGAGGAATATCAGAAAACTCCTCCAACAAAGCAATCACTCAAGCGATGGCTGAAACAATTTCAAGAAACTGGCAGTGTGCTACATCAGAAAGGAGCTGGAAGGCCTAGTGTGTCTGAAGATAAGATAGCAGGAATTCAGGAGGCGTTTATCCGAAGTCCTACAAAACCCATCCGCCGAGCAAGCCGAGAACTGCAAATACCGCGTTCAACAGTGCATAAAGTGGTTCACAAGAGGTTGAAACTTTATGCCTACAAATTGCAAACCTTGCAGAAACTTCTACCAAATGACAAACCCAAACGGGTACAGTTTGCTGTTGACATTCTTGACCGTATTCATGAAGATGAGCATTTTTTGAACAATGTCGTTTTCAGTGATGAAGCGACATTCCATCTGTCTGGTAAAGTCAACAGACACAATTGCCGTATATGGGGAATCCGCATGAATTTATTGAACACGAACGCAACAGTCCCAAGATAAACGTTTGGTGTGCTCTCTCCCATAACCGTGTGATTGGACCATTTTTCTTCCATGAGAACACTGTGAAGGCTACATATTACCTAGATATGCTTGAATGGTATGCTGCACCTCAGCTTGAGGATATGCAGCCCCGTGTGTTCTTTCAGCAAGATGGGGCACCACCACACTGGGGATTAGAAGTGCGGAGGTTCCTCAATGAAAAGTTCCCTTCTCGTTGGATCGGGCGAGATGGCCCTATTCCATGGCCTCCTCGTTCCCCGGATATCACGCCTCTGGATTTCTTTTTATGGGGCTACACAAAGGACAGTGTGTATGCAAAGAAGGTTAATAACATCACAGAATTAAGACACCGGATTGAAGAGACATTAGCTTCCATCACGCAAGACATGCTTCTTAATGTTTGGAACGAAATCATCTATCGCCTTGATGTTCTGCGTGCTACCAATGGGGCTCACGTGGAGGTTTACTGAATTAAAACAAAAATTTCTTGAGTTGTGTTATTAATTGCCGCAAACCGTTTTAAGATAGCTCCTATAACAAATTTATTAAGGCTTATAATGGGGTGAATAATTTATGGACACCCTGTATATTTCCAAACTGCAATGACCATCAGTCACCACTAATGTGTGTATTCGACGATCGAACTCTATTAGAGGTATTAGTAAGATACTCTTGTGGAGCAGATCCACTAACCTTATTGATTCTTTGACGGAGTTCTGCTATATTCCCGAGTCTGTCACGATACAAAAGTGTTTTAACATATCCCAAAAATGAAAAAAATCCGAAGGGACAAAGTTAGGTAAGCAAGATAGCTATGCTATCGGCCCACCACGGTCTACCCATCGCTGAGGAAAGGTTGCATCTAGATTCTAGAAAGTTGTGAAAAGCAACGACATCCTTAGCTGCGAGATAAAAACGTTTTGTAGAATGTTAAGATAGTTCGCTCTAGTTACGGTACGATCGTCAAAGAAAAATTAAACTATGCAGTCACGTGATATAGCACACCAAACTTTTGGCGAATCCCGTTCATGTGTTTCAGCGGTAGATAAGCCATTTAAGATCGATAGCATAACCACCTCGATCACCCGACTTAACCCCTTTCAATTTTTATCTATGGGGATACGTTAAAGCACTTGTGTATCGTGAAAAAGTCAGGGAATCTGACAGAATTCCGTCAAAGAATCAAAAAGGTTATTAGATCCGTTCCACAAGAGCATCTTGCTCATGCTCTCTAATGGAGTTCGAGGGTGCAATACAGACTGTAGCGAAAAATGGTGGTCATCATGTGAAAGTATTCTAAACTTGGACATTTTGGAAATGTACACAACCATTTATATTGCATATTTTGATTAATAAAAAAATATGACCAATTATTTCTGAGCCATTATTTCTCGACCATATATATATGTATATATATCAGTGGCGACGGAGGGGGTCAGGCAGGCTAGGGACTTAAAAAAACTAACAATACACAATTCCATCTCTTGTCAAGTTGTCAGGCTAAAAATTTCCATCTATCACCTAAACCCCATTTCCCCAGTGAGGGTGGGGAGAGAGACGCGGGAAGAGAGGGAAGATATGTGGCTAAAATTTTTTAGTTAGATATCTTTACTTTATAAAACATTCTATAATGACCATGTTAGGATTTATAAATAAGGCTATATAGCTATTTGCATATACACTGTGACTGTACATAAAGTTAATTATTACTGTATTATTATGCATCTTCTCAAATAACAAAGCCTTACAACTCGCATAAAAATGCACAATTCCACGTCTTGTCAGGCAAACAATTTTAAGCTTGACGTCTCTCTTTGAAACGTATTATGATGTAAATCTTATGATTTATTTATAATGTTATAAAGTCATTTGGATATTCACTATATGTAAAGTTAATTAGCATTTTAATTGATTTATTACTTTGTATCCACCGAATAACCAAGTTTTTAATGTTCGAAGTCGGGCAAATTAGTTTCTGCCTGATGACTTGCTGCTATGCCAAATGTCCAAAATGCTGCGCTGAAATGCCAAATCTCTCTTTTTTTAAACTTAATCTTGTTTTCAATAATATACATATTATATATCAGGTCATCCCATAAGTAATGTCGTTTTTTACGATAGATTAAGTTTAAACTAGTCCTACTCGGTTTAAGCATAAATTTTCCGAAGGTTGTATCTAAGAGGAGATCTATCGTGTTTCGCTACATACTTTACAAACCTTGATCAGTGAAGACGTGTGTTTTGCTTTACGTGAACCCTCATAAACATGGCGGTATCAGAAGAGCATATCAGGCATATAATGCTTTACGAGTTCAAAAAAGGGAATAGTGCTACTGAAACAACGTGAAACATTCAGGACGTTTATGGCAACGATATTCTGCATGTGAGGAAATGTCAAAGATGATTTCAAAAGTTTAGGAATGGTGACTGCTGTTTGACAGATGCAGCACGCTCTCGACGCCCTGCTGAGTTTGATGATGACCCGCTGTTAGCCGCAATTCAAGAAGACTGTTCAACAACTGTCGAAGAATTGGTCCAGAAATTCAATTCATCCCCGTCCACCATCCATCGACATTTGCAACAACTCGAGAAAGTGCCTAAGTTAGGAAAATGGGTGCCACATGAATTGTCGGTCGACAATCTGAGGGTGCGGGTAAACATTAGCACAGCTCTTCATTCCCGTGAACTCCAAGATCCGTTTTTGCGCCGTTTAGTGACTGGTGATGAAAAGTGGATGCTGTACCAGAATGTTAAGCGCCGTCGACAGTGGGTTTGTGCCGGAGAACCAGCGACACCACAGCCAAAACCAAATCTTCACCTCGGAAGGTGTGCTGTTTGGTGGGATAAAGGTGGTGTAATACACTTTGAAACCTTACCACACAACCAACAATCACCGCTCAAGTCTACTGTCAACAACTGGATCGACTGAACACTGCACTAAAAGAAAAGAGACCTTCTTTGGTTAATCGGAAAGGAATCGTGTTCCACCACGACAACGCACGTCCTCATACCGCTCGGATCACTTCTGCAAAAATTGAGGAGCTTGGGTGGGAAAAACTTCCACATCCTCCATATTCTCCAGAACTTGCGCTTTCAGATTATCATCTCTTCAAGAGTCTGCAAAACTATCTTGACGAGAAACAGTATACTTCTTTAGATGACCTGCATACCAGTCTTTGTACGTTTTTTGCCTCAAAACCGCCTGAATTTTATAAACATGGCATTGAAAAGCTTGTAGGACGTTGGCAGAGTGTCATTGATTCCGATGGAAAATATATACTAGATTAAAAAGTTTCAGTTGAGTTTTTTTTTGTCCTTCAAATTCCGATCTAAAAAACGACATTACTTATGGGATGACCTGATACTTTATAAGGTGGGTTAGGTGGAAAATAACTGTCCAAGTTACTTAACATTTAAAAATTAATTTACTTCCAAGGAAAAATTTGGTGAAAGAAGTACAGTAATTAATAGCCTAATTAATATAGATTGGAGTTCATGTCTAAATAAATAAGGTAAGGCGATGTTTTATTACCTAAATTTATGCCAGTCAAAAATATTCTATCATCATACATATTATAAGTAGTGTGTGAGACCAAAGTAATAAATTGTTCATATATATACACACACACACGCGGTCTTTCATCCCTTTTCGAACTGAACTAAATAAACATCCCAGTTAAATTTCACGATTACGACATTTGATTGACTCGATATTCTATCGACAAGTACGAGTATATTGTGCGTTAGATTAAGTTTGTTAAGTTAGAGTGTCGATGTTATGGGGTCTTGTCGACCCAGTGCGTTTATGCCCTTAAATTCAGTGGTTGAATGTCAACGTAAACTAGTGAATAACTACTCTATTAAAGGACTAAAACACTCGTATTATGCCAGTGACCCAATTCCAGCTGGTGCAAAATGAAAAAGGAACCATGAACGAATTTGTTAATTACTGGACAGTATGGGTTAAACTTGCTAACAAAATAAAATACATGAGAATGTGTATATACAAACTTCAGAATTTTAGCTTTTTAAACATTAAAAATTAGCCTTTAGAAAATGGGAAATTTCTGACCATTTACTAAAGTAAATTAAATTCATCTTGTGGAACTGCAGTATAGTGGCCACTCTTACGTATGAAAGGAGTACCACTACAGTACGGAGAATGTTAGTATTAAAACTGTTAAAAGGGGAACGTCTTACGAAAGAAATACGTGTACAGCTGCGGAAACGAATATTGTAATAATGAGATTGCCTGACCTCCTTCGCAAAATCTTAGGCTCCTATGAAGGAAGGGACCTGAACTAATCATCATATCCCAGTTAAATTTAGGAATTACGACATTTGATCGACTCGACATTCTGTCGACAAGTATATTGTGGTGGTGAAATTGACCTACAATTTTACGTGGAATCCGGCTACTATCCAAACCCAATGTCGCTTAACTTCGCTGATTGATTGATGGGAAGCGGTGTTACAACAATGGCCACGACGTACAATTGCCCCTGCAGGGAGGAGTCTGCTGGTGAAATAAAATCTATGGGAAAAAAGCCACTATTTAAAAATTCAACATGAATTCATTGTTGGTTAACTGGTTGGAAAACATCTACACAATGGCCAGAAAGCCTTTTATGATAGGGTGCCGAATGAAGTACCAGTCCATTTTTTTTCATGTATGAGACAATGAATTGTTGTTGAACTCAAAGTTCTCCACTTTTGCCAGACTTCATTTCCTGGATGAAATGATTTATGCAATTGTATAAGAACACATCAGGAAGTGATTCTGTTCAGAGGAAATCAGTATTTTAGGAGAAACAAAATGATCAAAGTGCACACCAGTGGTTCCCAACCTGGGTGTGGCGGGTGTCTCCTTAGGGTGGAGCGAAATCTCGTGTAAATTACTAGAATAAGTATGGAAACTGTATAAGCTCAGTTTGAAGTTACGTGGTGTTCGGGAAGAGGGAGAATTGGATGCTGAACAGCGTGAGACGAGGACCCTCTGGCGTGCCACGAAAAAAAAAGTGGCACTGGGATGCCTTGAGCTAAAGAAGGTTAGGAACCACTGCTTTACAACAACTTTTCCTCTTCTTTTTTAGGTTTTGAAAGTAACTTTTTTTTCATCGTCTATGAAATCGTTAAACGGCGCAAAATGAGTTCGACCTGTACGGCTTGCAACATAATTCTTTACCGGATTTTAGCTATTAAGAGAAAAATATTCTGATTCATTTACAAAATCGTGGCAAACCTCAACAACGACTAATGTTCTTGCACTTCCAACACCAATTTAATACGATTTTCAAAGGAACGCGCAAGTCGACCAAACAACTTGTAAATCTTGATGTTCTGCAAAGCCTCTTTCAGTACTGGCCAACGCTTCTCTTGAATTTTCGTCTTGACCTCTTCGAATGTTGCAGAGCTACTTCATCTCGTTGTTTGACAATTGCACCAGACATTCAGGCGAGTTTCCAAGCCATCTCCCGAGTTTAACTTATCAAAAATTGCTACATCGATATCATGTCAAAACTACAGAAAAAATCCCAAAAATCTGCTAAAAACTTTTCTTGCATTTCTTATATGGATTACAGAATAAAGCAATGATTTTCGAAATGTCTGAAGTGAAACTGAAGGAAAAACTCTCGTCTCGATCTGTAAAGTTTTAGACATCTTATTTCTAATTACCAAACAAAAATTGGTTGTTAGGTTAAGTTAAAATAGGTTAGATTTCGTCAACTTCATCTTCGTGCGTGGCTCTGTTGTTCAATGTATGAATCGTGGGATGAAATGAGCGCTATTACACTGGAAAATCTTTAGAACGTGGAACAGCAGTATACAAAGGGACGGGGATGGTAATGAGAAGATGCAGTGTGTTCTTGGGAAGGTTGAAGTTTTGCCAGACAAACAATTTGATCGACGGATCAACCCCTCGAGACACCGAGAAATTTCTCTCGAATGCGTGAGAATGATCAGATCACGCTTCCAAAACCAAAGACCACAAAAGATAAAAGGATCAAACTTACAGTACAGTCTAACCAACTTTTATCTAGCTTACTGAACTTAACCAACTTTAGCCACTTTAACCCAATCTCCTACAAATTAAATCTTTACCAACACCTTCTCAAAGATTTTTCGTGCCAGATTCGGTTTGCCAAAGTTATATCCAGTCCTTTGCTTCTCATGAATTATTCACATCTTCTTTGGGACTCAATAAATAAACCATTATGACACGAGTACGGTAGTGCAAGATATCAGCAAATAAAGTAAAAATATAAACAAAAGTACTGCGTCCCCCCGTGCTTTAACTCTACTGCAATATTCGCTGAATGTAGTCCAAGCCTGGAGAACGCGATATCCGATTGGTTCCTCCGAATAAAATAATGAGTGTGACACCCCATGTGAGGAACAGTAGAACCCAACTACTTTAGCGCCAAATTGTCAACGATGAATACATTTCCCCTAAGATAATCCCATTCCAGGAAAATCCCGCTCAGAAGAAACATTGTCAGAGAATCCCAACCGCAGACTCTAATCTCGGAAAGCAAAAATTTAAGAGTCAAATTCAACCCACGGAAACTACCGTTATAATGCAGCTATAGTGTTACCATTTAACGGATGGCATCCACCTCAACAACTTATTTTGGCGCGACAAACTTCAATTAGAGAAGATACCCTATGCATCAAACGGTTAAACAGACGTCACATTCGCGCTTAACTGAGAGCGTACACTTAATTTATCTTAGTTGCCGCCATACGATTTTATTGAATTTTTGAGACATTATGTATAGAAGGGCTAAACAGATGTTGTACTAACCTCCTTAACGGATTTTTCCCACTTTATTAAACCTGACTAATCGGACATTTTTATTCACTTTTAGAAGAGAGAGAATGCATCGAAGAATTAAACATTTTTAACCTTCAACACACATTGTGCTCACTTTATTAAATGTAGCTAATGTTAGACAACTCTGATACATAATGTTTCATCTAAAAGTGAAGTGTTAAACATACAGTATGTCGCATTAACCCTTAGTACATTATATCCTATTTTTTAAATGTGGCTAACGTCAGGGAATTTTCTTCAATTTTGGTGGAGACAATATGAATCAAAGTGTTAAACAGATATTGTAACAATGGTGGTGACAATGTGCTTCAAAGGGTTAAACAGATGTTATATTAACCCTGAATGCATTATACCCACCTTATTAAATGTGGTTAACGTTAATTTCACTTAGTTTTAGATGAGACATTATGCTCTAAATTGTTAAACAATTGTTATTTTAATCCTTAACGTATTTTCCCCATTTCATTAAACCTGAATAACATCAGACAATTTTATTCAATTTTAGGTAAGAATGCAAGGACCAGAAGGCTAAAATATTGTTCTATTAACCTTTAATGCATTGCTTACACTTTATAGTCCGTGGGCCAGAAGGGTTGATCTGTACCACTCGGGGGAACCAAAGGTCCCTCATACCAATGATGAAGGATGCTAAGTAGATAATAAAAATGCTTGCTAGACATTTCAAAAGAGTAGCTTTATTGTTTTATCAGCATCTTAAGTTTGCGCCCAATATTCAAATATTGGGCGCCTATGTTTGATGAAGATTTACGCTAAAACGCTACCAGCAAGCATATTTGGAAACTACAGATTATAAGCTTTCCAAAAAGCATTATTTCATCTGGTTCACCTTAGTGGTACCGATTGGCCAAAAGTTGGGGTCTGGCCCACGGACTATTAATAATTTATTATGGCTAACGGAAAACGTTTTGGTCAGTTTTAGAAAAATGTATATGCGTCACAAAGCGAAACGCGTTGTGTCTACTTAAACGCACTGTGCTCACTTTATTATATGTGGCTGACGTCAGGCAATTTTATTCAGCTTTCGAGACACTATGCATGGAACGGTTAAACAGATGCTCTTTTAACTTTTAACGTACGGTACCCATTTTATTAAATCTGACTAACCAGCCAATTTTATTCAGCTACGAGACGCTATGTACCAACGGATTAAACAGATGCTGTTTTAATCGTCAGCATATTGTACCCACCTTATTCAATGTGGCTAATATTAAACAATTCTATTCAATTTTAAACGAGACAGTGCGCATGAAGGGGATAAACAAATGTATTAACCCTCAACGCCTTATGTCCACTGTATTAACTTATCTTAGTTAGCGTCAATTTTACTAAGTTTCAGAGAAGACCCAGTGCACCAAAAGTCTAAAGAGATGTCGTAACCCTTAATTCATTGTGCCCCTTTTACTAAATATGGCTAACGTCAGACATTTCTAAGTTTTGAATGAGACAAATATGCATTGAAGGGTTAAATGTATGTTGCATTCACCCTTTACGCATTATGTCCACTTTTTTAAAAATGACTAACGTCAGACAGTTCTATTCAGTTTTTAGAAGAGAGACTTTAGTATGCACCAAAAGGTTAAACAGATGTATTACTCTTAAACCTTAATGAATTGTGCCCACTTTATGAAATATGGCTAATGTCAGACAATTTCATTCAGTTTTAGAAGAATGACAATGCATCGCAGTGTTAAACAAATGTTGTATTAACCTTTAACGCATTGTGTACACTGTATTAATTTATCCTAGTTAGCATCAATTTTGTTCAGTTTTAGAGGATACTCAATGTATCGAAGGGTTAAACAGATGTTGAATTAACCCTTAACCCTTTATCGGTCAGTGTGACTTTACTGATTTTGTTCTGGCTAACGCCAAACAATTTTTTTCTGTCCCGGAAAGACCTCTGTGCAGTAAAAGATTAAGCAAACATCTCTTAATCCTTTACTGCACAGAGGTCTTTCTGAGACTGAATAAAATCGTCTGGCGTTACCCAGAACAAAATCAGTGAAGTCACGCCTTGTATCCACTGTATTAACTTATCCTGTTCGTAAGGGCCACCTTTATTCAGTTTTAGACGAGAGACTATGAACGAAACGGATAAACAAATGTTGTAGTAACCCTTAACGCATGTTTCCCACTTTATTAAATCTGACTAATTTTGGAGGAAACAATACGTATTAAAGGGTTAGACAAATTTCGTATCAACCCTTAATGCATTGCGCTCATCTCATTAAATGTATGTGGTTACCGTCAGCCAATTTTATTCCGTTTTAGAGGACATACAATGCATCGAAGGGTTAAACAAAGGATGTATTAACCTCTATAACACATTGTGTCCACTGTATTAATTTATCCGAGTTAGCGTCAATTTTATTCAATCTCAGAGAAGACACTATGCACCAAAGGTCTAAACAGACGTTGTGATAACCCTTAATGTACTGTACCCACTTTTTTAAATGTGACTAACATCAGACAATTCAGTTTTGGAGCAGACAAACATGCATCGAAGGCTAAATGTATGTCGCATTCACCCTTAACGCATTGTCCACTTTTTTTTAATGTGGCTAACGTCAATTCGATTCAATTTTGGAAGAAACGCTATGCATTGAAGGGTTCACCAGAATGATGGTATATTTATTTTTAAAGCACTTTGTCTACCGTGTTAATTTATCGTTGATAGGGTCAATTTTATTCAGCTTTTCGGGGAGCCAATATGCACAAAAGAGTTAAACAGATGTATTACTATTAAGCCCAAATAAACTTTACCTACTTTAGGAAATGTGGCTAACGTCAGACAATTTTATTCAGTTTTAGAGGACACACGTTGCATCGAAGGGTCAACGACTTGTATCCACTGTATTAGTATTAAACTTATCCTGAAAGGGTTACGGTACTTTTATTCAATTTCAGGGAAGACTATGAACGAAACGGATAAACAAATATTATAGTAACCCTTACGGCACGTTTCCCACTTTACTGAATCTGATTAATTTTAGAGAAGGCAAATGTGCTTCGGAGAGTTAAACGTACGTTGAATTAATACTAAACGAATATGTCCACTTTCTCAAATGTGGACAAGTCAGAGCATTCTATTAAATCTTGGTGGGAACAATATACATTAAAGGGTCACAGACTTTTTATATTAACCCTTAATGTATTGTGCCCACCTTTTAAATGTGGCTAATGTAAGAATTTTACTCCGTTTTAGAGGGGAGATTCATTTATCCTAGGATCAATTTTATTCAATTTTAGAGAAGATACTACGCTCCAAAACGCAAAACAGATGTTGAAGAAACCCTAAATACTTTGTGCCCACCTTATTAAATGTCTAACGTCAGACAATTTAGTTCTGAAGGAGACAAATATGCAGCATTGAAGGGCTAAACATAACGTCGTATTAATCTTAATGCATGGTGTTTCCTTTAGTATTACATCTAAAGTCAGATGATTTTTTTTTTTTTTTTTTTTAAGAGGAAATTGTGTTTTGGTGTATTAACGTTGAATATATGGCATTATACTTTAATAACTTATTGTAGCTAACGCCAGACGTTTTTATTCAATTTTAGGATACAGTATACATACAGTGAAGGGTTAAACAGACATTGTGGTGTTAACCCAAACGCATTGTGGGGACTTTCTTAAATTGACTCCAGTCGAACAATTTTGTTCAATTTCAGAAGAGTGTGTGTGCATAATATTGGGCTATAACAGTTTTGGATTATAATTAACATCGTTTTAACATTACGTTATCTCAGTTTTTCTGTCATAATATCTTTCTTTTTTATCAAAATATATATATATACACACACACACACACCAAATTCAACAGAAACTAAAAGGAAGATACCAAGGGTTCCCCCGAAAGCAAGAGAAAAAACATAAGTTCTTTACAGTTAAACTGAACACCCCTCATTAAGCTCATACCCATTTAAGGAGGGGCAACTAAAAACAATGGAAATGTTAATTCTGGATTTTTAATACCTTTTAATGCCAGGCAGTGATTCTGGGAAGCCAACCCGAAGTGATATCAAGAATATCTGGATTACTATCTGTAAATATCACGACGTGATTTGGTTAATTTTCTTGTAAGGAACATGATAATGATGATGATAATAAATTTAAATAATTATTATTATTATTATTATTTCAGGAGGTTATATCAGCTCTGCTTTTAGTATAATCTTTGTTGCCTTTTCAAGTTTTCTAAATATATTTCTAAATATTGGAGAAATGTCATTAAGGTTGATTTTAGATTAAAACCAGTGTTATTGCTTCCTATACTATTGGAGTCGAACGTTTCGTCGGTTTACTTAAAGCATTTCCAAGGAAATGATAAATTTGAATATTATGTACAATGACGAACCATTTGAGATGACTGTACAATTTTTTCTAAAGGTCTCGAGTAAAGGAATAAAACGTTGGACTCTTAATATCAAAAGCAATGACATTGTTTTAACCTACATTCAACCTCAATACAGATAAAATTATATTCAGAAAACTGCAAGACACAGCTATTATTATTATTATTATTATTATTATTATTACTACTACTACTATTATTATTATTATTATCGTTCGGGCATTTTTAAACAAAAACAGTGTTTCATGTATTTGAAAGTTTTGCAGGACATGTAATCGGTGACATTTAAAAGTGTACTACAAAAATTTGTTTCCCCCCTTTTTTTTAGGAGGGGAGTTGGGGGTCGATAAGGGAACTTAGTCTATTATTTTCCTGGTATATTTAGTAGTGTGTGGATGAAAACTGCAATTATATATATATATATATATATATATATATATATATATATATATACAGGGTAGGAGAAAAATCTTTAAGAATTATTATTATTACATGTATAAAATCCTTAAAGAATTTTCCCCCACCCTATATATATATAACGAGATGAATTTCACAACTAAAAACGTGAAATAATGGTTTTTTCAATTTTTCTTGAGGGTGTGCATTTTATGTATACACAGTGTATATATATATATATATATATATATACTATGTATTTGGTATAAAACCGGTGTTTGGTTGCAGTGGATTTTAGCAGGTTCTTCTGAAAAAAAAACAAATAAATTGATGTTGTCCCTCCATCATTTAAAATCCGTTTTCATCCACTCGAGGGAGAAACGGAGAGAAGGGAGAGGGAGGAACGAAGAGAAGGGAGAGGGAGGAACGGAGAGAAGGGAGAGGGAGAAAAGAAGAATGTTTTTACACACCAATGAAACTATACAATTCATCGATATATGTAGTAAATTATACAAAAATAAACCAATCAACCAAGCAATAATTTTGAGGGGATAAGCAAAATGAGCGAACGAAGAAAAATATTTTTTCGATATACAGTGAATAAATTATTATTATTATTATTAACAGCGCACGGCACATTTGCGAAACTACAGCAGAAGGCGATGAAGGAAAACGATTTACTTAACGTGGCGACCTGCCTCGGAGGCAAGGTATACGATCGCTGCCCTGACAAATACTCTAAACGACGCACAACGAACATGGATGGATCCCTGGTCAACTTTTTGTTAAGATTTTTTTTAACCCTACTTCATTTACTATATTACCTACTGACGAAGGAGGGACATTAGAATAGCCTTTCTCTTGGCCGAAACACATACGCGGAGCAAACCGTCGGTGACGGAGACGGTGTCGGGGAAAAAAAATCACGCAGAAAGGTCGGCAACGATTCTCGCTCGTCGCGTTTCGTTTCTCGACGGCGATTTTAAAAATTTTGAACTATTTCGAAGAGCATTCGTGACACCGAACCCCAGTCAGTCATCGAGGAGGATATGGCACCCGAAAGGAACCCCATCACCGGCCGCCGAAGGTGAGCAAGAAGGCAGTCTACGAGGAAACATTTCGAAGCTTCCTTTTTTCACTGATAGACAAAATCAATGTAAACGAATCGAACGAAACTCTGTTTAATTCGAATGCAATTTTAACACAAATGACGCTCATACACACACAACGAAGGGAAAGACTGCGATTTTCCTTCGAGCACCGCTCGCGGCTGTCCTGTCTTAGGTTGCCACAAAAGGGGGGATCGAGCCCCGCGAAGACTCACAGACGAAGAAAGGTTCGCGGAACCTCTTCGCGACACCTCCGTCGGTATTTGACCGGCGACGCCCCACGTTCTCTCTCCTACAAGAGAGACTTCAACAGCAACGACGAAAAGGAACGGCGGAGGAGGAGCTGCCTTTCGAACTGACCTCCTCCTCCAAAGGCTGCAAACCAACTGACTCTCAAAGACTTTCCCCGACTCGCTCTTTCCCCCCGTTTCAAACTTTATTCCTCTCTCTCTCTCTCTCTCTCTCTCTCTCTCTCTCTCTCTCTCTCTCTCTCTCTCTCTCTCTCTCTCTCTCACACTTCTCTTCGCTCCCAGACATCCATCTTCTCCAAGTCCTCCTTCATTCATCTCCTCCTTCCGTGCGTAATTCCTTGTTCGGGTTTTCCATAATGAGCGCCCAAAACCCTTTTTCCTCCGCCCTTTATCCTTCACCTTCGGCAGCGGCGACCTCCTCCTCCTCCTCCTCCTCCTCCCTCCATCTTTCCAGGAGGAGAGGAGGACTTAGAGGATGAATCGTGAGTGAAGGTGCTATTTTTACGCCTAACGACGAGGAATCTCTGCGTGCCATTCGTCTTGCAGTCGGTGTCCACAATTAGAAACTCCTTCCTCGAGTCCCTCCGCCGTGTATGAGGCGGGATAGGCCTTCCAATGACGTCAGAGGCCCGCCGTCGAGAACAAAAACTGTTCTCTTCTACAGAAATGCCTCCTCCGTCTCCGGTTACGAACTTACGAACCATTCCTCACATTCGTACAACTTTGTCACTTTATATATATATGGGATTGAACTCAAAATGGTCCCTCGAGGTTTTTTTCATGATACACACAGACCGTGCATGGAACAAGGGACTCTTCTGGGAAAATTAAATCCACTATAGTCCGAATAAGTAATGGTAAATGACAAACTAGTTTTTCTTTTTCATGATGTTGGGCTAACATCATGAAAAAGAAAAACTAGTGTTTGTCATTTACCATTACTTATTCAGACTATAGTGGATTTAATTTTCCCAGAAGAGTCCCTTGTTTCATGCACGGTCTGTGTGTGTGTGTGTTTGGTGCAAATACATTTATTTCCATTTCCTTTCCAAGATACGTGAATACATGGCCTACATTCGGATCCAAACCAAATCCGAATCCCCCAATAGACGCCGGACTTGCAGGAAACGATATAGCCTGAGTATATCCGGCAGTCGGATATCTCCTATTTAATCCTGAATATAACATCCCAATTTTCACACAGATTTATAATATACAGATTTATATATAGAGGGTGTCCCGTAAGTCCTGTCTCATAGGAAAAAAAAAATTTTAAATTAAATTTACAAAAAGTAATGCATTTTGAAACTTTTTTTTGTTGTTGTTGCAGGTAGAATAACACGCAATGGTTAATATAGAAGTGAGTTACATTCGTGAGGAAAAGGTCTCTGCCTTTTCCTCAAGAGTCTAACTTTAAAGATTTATATATATATATATATATATATATATATATATATATATATATATATATATATATATATATACCGGGTGTCCGAGAATTATCTGTACAAGTTTTGGCTGTTATTAAAAGTCAACCATGAAGTGTAGAAATTCCAGTGTTGTTCCATTTTACAGAGAAACTAAGTTTTTTCTGATAACAAGTTTTGACAAGTTTTTTTCTTTTTTGTATGTGGGTGACAGACATTGATGATTTAAAAGCAAGAATCACAGCTGCTATTCAGCGAATTGATGTGGATATGCTGCAGCGTACATGGCAACATTTGGATTATCGATTGGATGTTTTGCGAATCACTGATGGTGCACATATCGAATGTTTGTAACAACGTTACTTTAATAAAATAAACTTTTGAAAATACAGATTCTAAATAATCTTGTTTAAGAATTTTACGTGTGTTATCAAGAATTTTATTAAAAGATGAAATTGTACAGATAATGTTCGGACACACTGGAATTTCTAAAAAACTTGTCAAAACTTGGTATCAGAAAAAACTTAATGAGATTCTCTGTAAAATGGGACAACACTGGAATTTCTACACTTCATGGTTGACTTTTAATAACAGCCAAAACTTGTACAGATAATTCTCGGACACCCTGTATATATATAATATTTTTTCCAGTGCCACAATTAACAGCCGAATGCAAATATAGTTTTAGGTTTTAAAAAATCCTAAATAAACCGATTGTAGCATTTCCATATGCTTCATGATGGGCTTGGACGTGGTGTAGCATCGATGCAGTAACATTTTGGAGGACTTCATGGATCAATGTCTTCCAAATTCCAGTTAATATTTCCTTTAATTTTGACACAGATGTGAGAGGTGGTCTCGTTTTTTGCGAGTGACGATCATGATGCTCCAGGACGTGCCCAATGGCATTCGTATTTGGGCTTCCCAGAGGTCATATGTTAGAAAGTTAACCGTTTTCTAGCTTTTCCAACGAGTATTGTATTGTCAGGTGTGACAGACTGCAGTCTTCTTGCATGACACGGACATTAAATTGGAGGTTTCATGGTGAAACAATAGAAGAATATCGTCAGCGTCAAAACAAAATTTCCTAAGTCACTTTTTGACGGTTTTGAGTTTTTGTTGCTAATGCCATGTAAAAGAAAAAAAAATTGTGCATCTTTTGGTACACATTTCGTCCTTGTAGGATGATATTTGCAAAAATTCATATTTTCCTAAGTCATACGTAATTTAATTTAGAACCCTTTTTTTCGTTTTCCTCAAAACCACAAAAAATGACTTAGGAAAATATGGTATGACTCTGACGATATGATTCTTATGGATGGACACGTATTTCCCGAAATTCGGACGTCTCTTGACAAATAAGAGGTCCATACGTGAAATCTTCACGCGGTTCGGGGATTGTAGACAGGGCACTCAACTGGGGTTGACTGAACTTTCTCCAGCGCTATGTTGGTCCATTTGACGTTCACTGATGGAACAGAGACTAGTCTGGGAAAAAAAAGAAAAGAAAAAAAACATATTTCAAAAGTTCACGATGATTATAAATCATTTCCTTGGGCTATTCAAATCTACGCTTTATAGCTGCTTTCGACAAACCAAGAGTCCATTGTATCCAAGTTTATGGGGATGCTGTTGAGTTCTGCGTGGTGACAAGTGTAGAGGATTGGCGATGTCGACTAGCCTCGCGAGTGTTTTGAACCTCATATGATGAACAAGAGCCATTTTGGTTCTTTTTGTGACAAATGACTGTCTTCCTAGTACGCAGAGAAGCTTTTTGTTATCATTATTATTGTTGTTGTTTGCATATTTCCAACAGTACCATGTGAAAATCCAAAATCTTGAACGATCTGTCTTTCACTGCGACCACAGTCTGGCTGTACATGAGCAAAATGCTAATTATAGTATATTCGTGGCGAGCGTCAACAGTACGAAGCTTCTTTATTACACCTATGTAAGATATGAGAACATCATATAAATCAGTTTTGCCCAAATAAAGATCATACTCAGTTCATATCAAAACGTGCGTAATCTCGTGTGTTCCAATATTTGTACTAATTTTATATGTATATATATTAGTTTCGTATAACGTCAGATCAATAAGAGATTAATTTTAAGATGTTAATAATATTTGTAATAATGCAGACTTGATACTCTTGCAAGAACACCGTTTGCCAAATCAGGAATTAAACTTTCTACGTAGGAGTCATGAAGACTTCATACACCATCATGGTACGCCTTTGGTGAAGTTCATTTCTTAATTAGACAATGAATGCTTCTTAATTGTGAACTGCTATTTACCTTACAATAATGGCGGGAATCTAAAATATAAATACGTCGATTTTTTTGTAGAAATGGATAAATGGCGAGTCTGCTAAATTGATGTAGAATTACTAGGTATAAATGGCAATAATTTTAAGTACGTGAACGATATGAATGGTGGCATTAGATGGATGGATCATTGTCTAGCGCAACAATTTAAAGGCTCTTATTGTCAATGGTCATATTTTGCACGATTTACTTCTCTCAGATCATAAACCACTGAAACTAGTAATTAACTGTGTCAACTTAAATAATACACGCCAATAATAATAATAATAATAATAATAATAATATAATATAATAATAATAATAATAATAAGCAAGAATGAGCGTGTTGACTGGACTAAGGTTAATATGCAGCAGAAGAGAATATAAAGGTAGGACAGAGCACCTTTTTAATAATTTAGAATTATTGCATCTTTTCAGTAGTAATTCCCGTTCAAATGAATCTTTTTAAATTTGTAGATAGGTATTGTAAGGATAAAACATTCACACTCAGGGAAACAGGATCGTCTTGGATGAATCGTACAACTGCCATACTAAAATTATTCTTTGAGAGGATGATTTTATTGCTCACTGGAAAAGAGAATCAAAAGATGCTTACAATACACGGTATCTCTTTGGTCGACCGAGAATAGGGCCAATTTACATGAATATAATAAGTAGAAGTAGGTTTCATTATAAACCATCCATTAAGACGGTGTAAACAGGGAGGTGATTCCATTCGAGCCTGTGAAGCTAACGTAAATAATGATAAAAAAAAAAATTGAAATTTGTCAAGGAAGGAATAAAGTGCTAACAATGCCATCCCATCAACAATTGTGCTTCGGGAGGAAGAAATAGCTAAGTTATGGAGAACGCAGTACTGAAACATCCTTAACAGCGTGGGGAGAGTTAATCTTAATACAGGCTACAATGGAATGTCATTAGGAGGAGGAGGGAGGAGGAGGAGGAGCCAGTGAAAATTCACTACCTGAAATTAAGAGTGGTTGAAGAATTAAAGACAGGTTCCTCCTCAAGTACAGATGCCCTGTCGAATGAACATTTAAAGTATACTGATGCTGTTATGAATCTTCATACCTCATTATTGTTCTAAGCTATGCTCGCTCATTCCTGCAGAGTTTATGAGGGTTTACATCACACACCTTGTCAAAAATAAATATGGAGAGTTAGGGACATTCTATCCAGCGATAACTACCGGCCTATTGTCGTTGCCTCCCGCTCCTCAAAACTACCTGAGAAACTCTTGCTTCGTCCGTCGAGACTAAATGATTACACTGGGCAACACGTATTTTATTGAATGATATCTGACACTTGATTCTAGGTAATTTGGGTGCGCTGAATACGAATTTCAACTCGGTTTGGCTCTATCAGGTCCTGATTCTTGTCGACAGCCTATGTGCCATTTTCCAGATTTTTCAAATTAGGACTAAAAAATTAAGTCATGTGTTAATTTTTTTTTTCAAGTTTCATGAATACAAGCAGTTCAAACTACAGTAAAATTACATTATAACGATAGAAATGACTTAAAATAAAAAAACAAACAGATATGAAGCTTTCACTGTGGCAAAAATTTTCTTTTGTAAGACTTTCTAGCGTATTTGCTTGTTGATGGCAGGTCTCTTTTCAAGCACCAGCAGTAATCAGCCATCATGTGGGAATCCCAGCGGCCTTGGTACCGTTCCTCCATAATTTTGATATCTTGGTGGAATCTCTCCCCTTGTTCGTCACTTACATCACCTAAATTACTTGGAAATTGGTCAAGATGGCTATTCAAAAAATGCATTTTTATGCTCATATTGCAACCTAACTCTTTGTAGTCCCTTAAAAGTTTTTTTACGATTTCTTCGTAGTTATCTGCCCTATAATTGCCTAAAAAGTTTTCTATCAAGTCCACGAATGAGAACCAGCCATTTTTTTCGCGTTCATTCATGACATTAGGAAAATTGCTGTCTTTAATCATTGTTCTTATTTGTGGACCGTCGAAAATTCCCGCCTTGATTTTTTCATAACTTAAACTTGGAAATTTTGAAGTTATGTATTTGAAACACTCGCCGTTCGTATCTAAAGCTTTTACATATTGTTTAATGAGGCCTAGTTTTATATGCAGAGGAGGAAATATGATTTTATCTCTGCTCACTAAAGGTGGATTAATTACGTTTTTTTCTCCGACAGTAAGTGATGTTCGTGCTGGCCAGATTTGTTTGAAATAATGTTCTTCCTTGGCTCTGCTGTCCCATAAGCAAAGGAAGCAGGGATATTTAGTATACCCTCCTTGTTGTCCTAGCAGAAAATTAACCATTTTTAAGTCAACACATATGATCCACTCGTGCTCCCTATATTTGATAAGATTTAAAACCTTTTCTATATGTTCATACTTTTCTTTTAATTTTGTTGAGTGCCCAATCGGTATCGAGCCGTATAGATTGCCATTATGCAACAACACACACTTAAGACTTATTTTCGAACTGTCTAAAAACAAGCGCCAATCATTTGCATCGTAAGACTCAACCCCCATCTTCTTTAACAAACCAACTATGTCGCAGCAATATACTAAACTATCCTCTGTTCTAAAATATTTAACAAGTTCTTCTTCTCTTTTTCTGTAAAATGAAATGTATGTGTTTGAAGTAAGCAAGTTTTTCTCTAAGTCTTGAAGCTAAAATTTCCGCAGCCTTTTTTGGCAAATTTAGATCCCTTACAAGATCATTCAACTCGGCCTGGTTAAACTTTTGCGGATCGTTTTGACTTTCAAATACGCTGGGGTCAAAATCGGTGTCTGACTCCTCAAAGTGCATAACAATATTTTCAGGAACATCTTCAACTAATTCTTGAGTTGGCAGACCCTTAAATTTTGGAATGGGGATCTCATTTGAATGTAGCACAGGTCGTATCGCGGTGTCAAAATTTGGGTACTCGATACAATGTTTATTTTTCTTAGTGAAGCCCGAAGTCTTGACAAAGCAAAGGTAGCAATCGGTCTCGTGGTTAGTAGGCTCTCGCCACACCTGATATGGAAAAAAAATTGTAAAGCGTTAACAAAAGCGACGAGAGACTTGTTTTTATGAATTTTATCAAAAGTTATCACCCAAACATTTAACATTTCTATGTGTTTCAACCTTATGCAATATTTGAGATTCTTATAAACATTTTCTGTAAATTTTTGTTTATGTACCTAAGTTACAATTACATTTAGGTAAGTTACAGTATACTAGTGATTAAATTACGTAGTTTTATGAAATCATAAACTTACCATCGGAACTCCAAAAGGTATTTTTGAATCCGAACCCTTCGTCCAATGTCGCAGTCTTTCAATGCATATAGTGCAGGCTTTATGTGGAGCCCACGATTTATCTTGGTCCCCCAGTTTTATGCCAAAATAAGCTAAGTAAGCTCTTTTTACGAAGTCAGTTATATTTGCTCGTTGATGTGGAAGTGTAAAATTTCCACATATATAACAGAAGGAATCAGGGTTGTTTTTGCATTTGAACTTTCTAGTGCTTGATGACATATTGCTTGATTGTTCTGCCAATTTGTAAAGGTATTTAAAGCCCTTAATTCATATAAATTTAAGAAAATCTGAAATATAAACACAAAAATTAGTTTAAATAGGTACTTATTATGAAATAGGTACTTACAATCTATGAAATTAAACTAGAAACACGGATGAGTAGGTACAATATAAATTACGTCTAATTAAATCAACTATATTAAATCACGATGAAAAATTACTCACTAAATCATATGCCAATTCAAAATTATGTTAATGCCCAAACTTAATTAACTAACTCAACTGACTGACTGACTGATTGAATTGACTGATTAACTCTGGAAACGAGTCGCTTTATATATTTTAGTTGTCCCTCTAGAATACTCTACAGAGAACAGGAACGCTCGAGAAAATTTTAGAATTCTATGATATTTTTAGCTTAATTTACTAATATTAAAATGGGTTAAAAATGACAAAATTAAAAATATTTTTAGGGTGTTACATAAAAATATACATAATACAACAATACCATAACAATAGGTACAAATACCTAGATAAAAACCTAGTTGCATAATGTGTAACTGCAAAAAGACTTAGCGAGTATTGAGAAAAAAACCTTTTTATGAATACGACGAAAGAGGAGGGGTGTTGAGCAAAATCAGGACCTGATAGAGCAAAACCGAGTAAAAATTCGTGCTCAGCGCACCCAAATTACCTAGAACTAACTGTCAAATCTAATTCAATAGACAAAAAGTTGAAATTTGTTCCCCAGTGTTATTTATGGACGTCTCCTAATCAGTTGGGTTTCAAAAGGTCCCATTCAACTGACCTGCGTATTTATGTTTAGAAAAAGGTTATTTTGAGTTGTTTCTTGGATACAAGCGAAGCATATGATCGAGTGAATAACAATATTCTATTTAAAAAATCAGAAGACGGGAATGTTCCACTGTATGCTTTAAATGTAGCGAAACTTTGGTACACTCGTAACCAAACTTTTACTGTTAAATGGAGCAATGTATTGTCTGAATGCTTTGGTTCGTCATGCAGAGTTAGACAAAGCTCCTTGCTCTCCCCTTGCTATTCAAATGAGTAGTATATTAATTGATTAATTACGCGTCTTAATGAAGAAAGAGTGGGATGTTGTATTGATAACGTGACAATAAATAATTTTGTCTATGCTGATGATATGGTATTAATAAACCCTTCGGTTAAAGGTCGGGACCATCTTATAAGAATTTGCGAATTATATTCACAGAACCACGACAATAATTTTTATGTTACTAAAACTAAAGTTATGCAATTCCATCCTAAAAGCTAAAACCAAACAGCTATTATGATTATTATTTTCAAAATGAGAGGCAAACCAATAAAGCAACAACAAGAATTTAAGTACCTCAGCCAAATTATCACCAGCTACTTGAATGATGAGTCAGACGCAAGAAAATATCAAAGTTACTGAAGTTACAAATATGATTATAATGAACTTCAGATTCTGCACAAGCGAAGCTAAAGACACTCTTTCATACTTCGTGCGCTATCTATGGGCAGCAACTGTGGCTAATTATAAAAAATGGTTCTCGCAGAATCTTAAATTTGCTTTATAAGAAATCTAGCAGCATAAGTTGCCTCCAAGATGCTCAGCTTCACAAATGTTCGCTAACCACATCATCTCAGCCTAACTGAAGTAACAAGACTGGTCACTATAGTCTAACGCGAAGAATTCAAAACTCAGACAATCCAATTATCCAAGCTCTTCATCAGTCCTGCTTTATGTCTCCTAGACTATTGACTTCTTAGTGTGAAAGTGTCTGTCCATAGCTCCACTTAACACTAACATCAACATTTTCATTACATGTACTTTTTATTTTTAATTTTTAATATTAGTTTTGGTTAGTTTTTATTAATAATTTTATTGTTAATTGTTTCATTACGCGTCTGTATTAGTTATTTCCTTTGTAGTCCTCATTTTTTAGTTTTTAAACTTAGTGTTTAATTAGTCGTATCAGTTATTACCTTGATGGATATTGTACATTTTCTTTAGGGAGTTTATCTCCTACCAATAAAGATTAACATTAGTTTATCATTACCATAATATATATATATATATATTATATATATATATATATATATATATATGACAAATTACGAATTGAAATTTTATCTGTGTCAACTCAGTGGACGTATGGAAGACTCTCAAATCGTTTTCTATAAATATGAGTCTCCATAATTAATTTATTTTCAAGATATAAAAGTCACAGAGCTCTGAAACCTATCGAATTCGATTCAGAAAATGAACGCCACCTTCCTTCATGGCGATCGATGGCTTCTACTTCTTCGAAAAAAAAAAAAAAAATCACTGAATGAAAAATCGTGAAGACGACCAAACAAATGAACAAAATATATATATATATATATATATATATATATATATATATATATATATATATATATATATATATAATATATATATATTAAAAAAATAAAATAACACAACAAAATAATCTTATCCTAACCTAACCTACTACGCTAAATTAGTTTATTGCAGTTTGTTCTTTTGTCAAGTTATTCACTTGGAGGAAAGAAGGGCGCATGGTGGCGAGATATATTTTAAAATGGTCATACCTCGTTTCGATGTAATTTATTTATTAGGAGTTTTTCTCAAATGGTTTGGAAACACTTTATCTAAGACGTTTAAAAGCACGTGAAAAATCTGCCAAACTTTCATTTAAGAAATGCCTATTGACTCTTGTTAAAAATTTAAAGAGAACCTTCTATACGCAATTCATACACCGAAATATATCGTATAGTTTACGACCATATACGCTAAAATATAACTATAAGGCCGTCAACACAGGTTCACCGACTACACACACACACACACACACACACACACACACACAATAAATATATATATATATATATATATATATATATATATATATATATATATATATATATATATATATAATATTTAGGAGAAATCCAATGACAAGGAGAAATGTAAATGCCATGAAAAGTCTTCTTTATTGCGCAACGTTTCGAGCAATACGCTCATCTTCAGGCTGTTTAATAACAATGTGAAATTAAAATCAATATTGAATGAAAAACAAACAGAAATTTCTATAACCTATTCGTAAAGACAAATTTTAAAAGACTGAGAAAAGAGGGTTAAGTTCTAAGTTATACAGATTTACATATAAAAATTAAGAAGTTATTTTTAAATACATGTAGTAAATGTGAAATTAATACACTGGAAAAATTACCAATAGTACACTGGAACAATGGAGCTATCTACCTTACACAGCAGTATCCGAGGCCGACTAATTTGAGCAGAGGAAACGGGAACGAAGGATGGCGAGGGAGATAGGGGAAGGAGGGATTATAAGGAATTGGGGAAGGAGGAGGGATCATAGCAAATTGAGAGGGACGGACGATGAGTCAACATTCAGACTAGGGGACAATGCTTTAATGAAAAGGGATTCTAAAATTCTTAGTGAGTTGGGACAAGTATTACAACCAAGAATTTTAAAATTGTCTAAAGTGACATCAATTTTGCATTTGATGCTATGTTCACGAATGCTCGAGGCTTCCTTAGTTTTTAAAATTTTACCTGTTCGGCCACTTATTCCCATATGCGAATAAAATCTAGCCCTGAGAGAGCGAACAGTGCTGCCGATGTAATTCCCAAGGAGACACCTGGGGCAGGTAAATAAATATACAACACCGCTACGCAACGAGTCAGGGGTTCGATCCTTCGCTGAGAAAAAGCTACCTAAAGACGTTTTATTAATAAATATGATGCGGAAATCAGTATGATAAAAAAATTTCCTTAACAATTTTGTAAATTTAAGCTTAAATTCCTTATTCAAGGGACCCATTTCAGGTACCAAGAAATATTTTATATCCTTCGGCACTGTAATACATGGAAGTTGAGGGCTATAAACATTATTTAAGAAGGATCTAATTAGTTTGTCTACATATTGAACAGGAAAACTATTATTAGTAAAGTATGATCTTAGATTATTAAATTCATCATTAAGTAAGGTAAAATTAGAGGTCAAATTATATCCTCTGAACAGGAGAGTTTTAATACAAGACATCTTATAGTTGAAATCAGTAAAACTAAAAAAATTCATGCCCAAACCAGTGAAAGTGGGTTTCCTATAAACTGATGTAGTAATAGAATCACCGTTTTTCGAAATTAAAAGATCTAAGAAGGGGAGGGAGCCATTTTGCTCAGTTTCCATTGTATATGTTATATTGGGGTGCAAAGAATTTAGGAAGTTAAAGAATTGTTGCGCTTGTACCGCATTATCAAAGACTGCTATCGAATCATCAACGAAGCGTCGATAGAAAATTGGCTTGAGATGAGTGGGAGATTGTCTAAAAATTACACTTTCTAAATGAGTCATAAAAAAGTCAGCTGCTAACGGTCCGACTGGTGATCCCATCCCTACCCCATCAATTTGTTGGTAAACCTTATTGTTGAAAGTGAAATAGCATTGTTTGAAGACCAATTCTAAAAGTTCCTTCAAATGAGACAATGAAAAACCATGAAAATTATCAACTGAGCTAAAAACCCTATCTAAAATAATGGCAATAGTTTCAGATACAGGTACATTTGTGAAAAGTGACTTTACATCAAAACTGACAAAAAACTTTTTTGAATCGAAGTTTTTACCCAGGAGTTCTTTTTGGAATTCAAACGAGTTATTTATAGTGTAAACATTTTTCGCAAAGGGGGACAGGAGACGAACAACAAATTTTGCCAATTGAAAGGCAAAATTTGTTGTTCGTCTCCTGTCCCCCTTTGCGAAAAATGTTTACACTATAAATAACTCGTTTGAATTCCAAAAAGAACTCCTGGGTAAAAACTTCGATTCAAAAAAGTTTTTTGTCAGTTTTGATGTAAAGTCACTTTTCACAAATGTACCTGTATCTGAAACTATTGCCATTATTTTAGATAGGGTTTTTAGCTCAGTTGATAATTTTCATGGTTTTTCATTGTCTCATTTGAAGGAACTTTTAGAATTGGTCTTCAAACAATGCTATTTCACTTTCAACAATAAGGTTTACCAACAAATTGATGGGGTAGGGATGGGATCACCAGTCGGACCGTTAGCAGCTGACTTTTTTATGACTCATTTAGAAAGTGTAATTTTTAGACAATCTCCCACTCATCTCAAGCCAATTTTCTATCGACGCTTCGTTGATGATTCGATAGCAGTCTTTGATAATGCGGTACAAGCGCAACAATTCTTTAACTTCCTAAATTCTTTGCACCCCAATATAACGTATACAATGGAAACTGAGCAAAATGGCTCCCTCCCCTTCTTAGATCTTTTAATTTCGAAAAACGGTGATTCTATTACTACATCAGTTTTATAGGAAACCCACTTTCACTGGTTTGGCATGAATTTTTTTAGTTTTACTGATTTCAACTATAAGATGTCTTGTATTAAAACTCTCCTGTTCAGAGGATATAATTTGACCTCTATTTTACCTTACTTAATGATGAATTTAATAATCTAAGATCATACTTTACTAATAATAGTTTTCCTGTTCAATATGTAGACAAACTAATTAGATCCTTCTTAAATAATGTTTATAGCCCTCAACTTCCATGTATTACAGTGCCGAAGGATATAAAATATTTCTTGGTACCTGAAATGGGTCCCTTGAATAAGGAATTTAAGCTTAAATTTACAAAATTGTTAAGGAAATTTTTTTATCATACTGATTTCCGCATCATATTTATTAATAAAACGTCTTTAGGTAGCTTTTTCTCAGCGAAGGATCGAACCCCTGACTCGTTGCGTAGCGGTGTTGATATTTATTTACCTGCCCCAGGTGTCTCCTTGGGAATTACATCGGCAGCACTGTTCGCTCTCTCAGGGCTAGATTTTATTCGCATATGGGAATAAGTGGCCGAACAGGTAAAATTTTAAAAACTAAGGAAGCCTCGAGCATTCGTGAACATAGCATCAAATGCAAAATTGATGTCACTTTAGACAATTTTAAAATTCTTGGTTGTAATACTTGTCCCAACTCACTAAGAATTTTAGAATCCCTTTTCATTAAAGCATTGTCCCCTAGTCTGAATGTTGACTCATCGTCCGTCCCTCTCAATTTGCTATGATCCCTCCCCTTCCCCAATTCCTTATAATCCCTCCTTCCCCTATCTCCCTCGCCATCCTTCGTTCCCGTTTCCTCTGCTCAAATTAGTCGGCCTCGGATACTGCTGTGTAAGGTAGATAGCTCCATTGTTCCAGTGTACTATTGGTAATTTTTCCAGTGTATTAATTTCACATTTACTACATGTATTTAAAAATAACTTCTTAATTTTTATATGTAAATCTGTATAACTTAGAACTTAACCCTCTTTTCTCAGTCTTTTAAAATTTGTCTTTACGAATAGGTTATAGAAATTTCTGTTTGTTTTTCATTCAATATTGATTTTAACTTCACATTGTTATTAAACAGCCTGAAGATGAGCGTATTGCTCGAAACGTTGCGCAATAAAGAAGACTTTTCATGGCATTTACATTTCTCCTTGTCATTGGATTTCTCCTAAATATTAAATTGAAGCTCTGTAGAAGCAACCCGCATAATTATATATATATATATATATGCGCTTCGGTGGTGTAGTGGTCAGCGTCGCTGACTACGAATCCATCGGCCCTGGGCTCGAGACCGGTGACGGCAGCCGGCGCGCAGCAAAAAACCAGCTGTTCATCCTTCCACGCAATAAAGAAAGTGATTGGTAGATAAATGGGTACCCTGGGTGGCCTAGTGGTTAAGACGCTGGGCTGCTGGACGCTGGGCTGCTGGTGGGGCGTGGTTCGGATTCCACGTTAAACTGTAGGTCTAAGGTGGAGTGAAAAGCTTGACCTTCGTCAGAATGAACAATTCGGGCGGAAGCTAACCAAAGTTTATATATATATATATATATATATTACAATTACATTAGTGTAGAGTGTAGTAGGGATCTGGATCAATTACGTCAACCTACATCTGCTTACCAACAAAGCAAGTGGACGAAATAGAGAATTTTTTCAGTTTCGTAATTAACGAGTGTCTTTGGTTTCCAAATACATGTAAGTTAAAAGTCTTATGTTACTGAACATATCACTTTAATTACTTTAGTTTAAGTGACCAAAGAATCCCAAACTGTAGGGTGATTTGGACTCCCCCCCCCCTAGTTAAACTACTCTTGTGTTATCCAAGTCTGTGAAAATAGATATTTTCTTACTAAATTTCCAGTCAATTGATACTCAACATAAATTTCTCAGTAAATTCCTTCCGGTTATAGGGCTTGTCAAACCTGCTTCTACGATAGGTTAGGCCTTCTCCAGAGCTATATCTCACACAAAAGTTAGGCCTGGTACTTAAACATATTTTGCGTGACAAATATCTGATTTCTGACGCAATGTGACATTCATATACAGTCTGTAGAAGGGTTAATACAAGAAAGACTATCGAGTTTCTTGAAATGGAGCTGCGTGACTAAGCTGCGTGTTTACACACTCGTATGATGAGCTTACTTTGACGATGCGTATTTAGTGACATATTTGGTTCTTTCTGATACAGCGTGGTTAGCAAGCTCCGCAAGCAGCGGGAGTCTGACGGCAGTTTGGATCTCCGGGGAAGTGAGAGTAGACCTTTTGTTATAGTAAGTCAGAGGAAAGGCTTCGGCAGCGATTCTTTCGAAAGTGTCATTAACGACAGAGCGAGTGTGTTCGTGATTGACAAAGCCTCGGAAGAAATGCCAGTCTCTGGATAAACTCATTTTAAGACTTTGTACATATAGATGCTGAAACTCTCGTTTTTTCTTCTTCTCTTCTTATAATCTTTAGAGATAGGCTTTTTGAGCTTCGCCAGTCCTTTCTGCCACTTTTCCAAAGAGAAATTGGCTTTGGAGAGGACCTAACTTATCGTAGGCGTAGGTTTGACAAGCTCCATAATTACAAAGAATTCGGGTAGAAAGTCGTAATATGTATATCAATCGACAGGAAATCTAATGAGGAAAAAAAAAAAGTTCTCTAAACCTTAGAATAAGAAAGGAGTAATTTAAATAGGCAACATCGAAAGCTAAGAATTTTGAAAACGCAAAAAACACGAGAATTGGGGTTTCGTTCGTACGCTTAAACTGAAGTAATTAAAATAACTCTCTCTCTCTCTCTCTCTCTCTCTCTCTCTCTCTCTCTCTCTCTCTCTCTCTCTCTCTCTCTCTCTCTCTCTCTCTCTCTCTCTCTCTCTCTCTCGTATAAAGAAACCAAAATTTACGTAGAACATTATCGCTGCATGCCAATTTCGCGATCGAGGTCGAATATGGTAGGGGTTTAAATTAGGCGGCAGCGGCGGTGGCACAAACAACGGAGAGGACCGGTAAAATTCCTCCACCCGGAGGGAGGGAACTCTTTCCATGAACAGTTACTGCTCCCTTTTCCATTCATTTGCCGACAAAACTAGTCAGAAACTAATCGATACTGCAATGAGAAATTTTAACAATATACTACAAACGAAACGGGCATATGCGGCACGCAAACCAAAGAAACGTACGTAAAACGTTCCCTTCAATAAATTTTTTACGCATCCAAAACTAAAATTCAAAGAAAACGTCTACTGAGCATCGAATGAAGGGTAACTCTGACATTGTGATTATTTCGGTGAGCTGTTGGTGATTCGGCTACATTCCATACCGCCTGTTTGGCCGGTTGACTGGTTGGTTTTCTTTTCAATAGACAAATTGATTGTTGGGGATTGGCCCCCAAAGATGAAAGAAAAAAAATATGGCATAAACACTCTCTTAAATGTACGCAATTAGCCTGAAATCGATTCTAGAATCAGTCATACGCGCATTAAATTAATTTTTTAATTCCTAGAAAATACATTTAAAAAATATATACAGTATACTTAATATATATTTGATATTCTAAATGTATTTCTAGGAATTGAAAAATTATATTACTTTATGCGAGTTTGAACGACGGTTCAGGATCGACCTTGATACACGATATAATATATATATATATATATATTGTTTCTTCCGCAGCTTATTATCCCATCTTTACATGGGTCGCTGTAGCATTGAAATGAGTTAGTTATTAGTATGCTAATATATATATATATATATATATATATATATATATATATATATATATATATGCTGCAAACCCACAAGGAAAAAGAAAAACGATTCCAAGGCCTTTCGTGTATTCAAAGCTACACCTCGTCAGGGACTTATAAAATTGACGATATCATGTTAAAATTTCTTTTGCCTCTCATTAACCCTTGTTAAGTATGTGCTAATTGTTTTGTTTTTCCTGTACGTTGTATATATATATGGGCTTCTCGCCTTTTAACTTCATTCCCTGACGAGGTGTAGCTTTGAATACACGAAAGGCCTTGGAATCGTTTTTCTTTTTTTGTGGGTTTGCAGCATTCATTCATTTCACGTGTTTTATTGTGAAATTCATCCCATATATATATATATATATATACTGCCCAAATACCTTCATCAGATTTTTAACATGTCACTGCTCAGTTATTTACAATATAAAAGATTTTTAAAAAAATCTTTGGACCCTAAATTTCTAAAATTCCAAAACCAATTTTTTTCACACACACACACACACACACACACACACACACACACACACACACGAGCGCATCTTCGCATAAACAAGATACAGACTTTTTTAAATCCATATACCTAAATAACTAATTAACTAAAACTAACCTGAGTACCATCGAACTGACAAAGGCGTGATAAGTGTTTCTGACGCAACTGAGGACTCTAACGGTATTTTCTGTTAAGCCATTAAATAGCGAGGTACTTCATAATCCGGCCCAGCCTAACGTATCCAACCTTTAACTAACTTAATCAGGTTTCTAGATATGTTCATAATTTTTTAATGTTCTGAGGTACCAAAAGTGTTACCCCACAAAAAAGATTGCCCCTCTACATCTATCTGTGAATTAACACACTCGACCTCACTATGTCCAGTTGCCTACACAAACACACGGTAACACTTGTTGAAACCAAATATATATATATATATATATTATATATATATATATATATATATATATATATATATACAGGGTGGGCCGTAAGTTTCCATACATATGAAAAATAAACATTTTTTTATGGACAACCATTTTTATTTATATAATATGCTCTACATGGTTGCCATTGTTTTGAAAACACATTTCAATACGTGTTCCCCCTGTTGATGAACACGCATTAGCACAGTTGACGTTATGCTTGTAATGGCGTTGGTGATACGTTCCTTTAGATGATTTATGTCTCGTATCTTTTCCTGATACACCATGGCCTTCAAGTGCCCCCAAAGATAGAATCAAGGGGGGTGAGATCTGGGGATCTGGGAGGCACTCCACAGGACCACGCCGACCAATCCAAGCATCCGGAAACTGCTGCTGATCCAAATACCGACGCACGTGAAGACCATAATGAGGTGGAGCTCCATCTTGCTGGAAGTAAACTGGGAAGTTACCTTCCTCGTTTAGCAGGGATGGGAAAATCTCTTCTTGCAACATGTTAAGATACCTTTCGGCATTAAGATTTCCACTGACAAAAATTGGTCCAATAATTCTGTCACCCATATCCCGCCCACACCATCACTTTACCGGCACCTTGCATCTTCGTCGGACTCAGCCAGTTAGGGTTAGCATTACTCCAATAACGTATGTTTTGCCGATTAACCTCTCCATTGACGTAAAAATTTGCTTCATCAGTAAACAAGATCTTACAAACGCATATTCTTAGGGTATCTGAAACATAAAAACAAACGTTTAAATTTTCCTATGTATGGAAACTTACGGCCCACCCTGTGTATATATATATATATATATATATATATATATATTATATATTATATATTGAGGGGTCCCGCGTCTTAAGGTACCTAAGCGCCAAAATTAAAATTCGCCACAAATCGCCTGCAAAGTTCAGCAATATTCTGGCAATAGTATCTCTGTTATTAATTGAGCTAGAACGTTCATTTTTGGCTAAATTAGAGTTCTAATTATGCTAATGAAGATGTTGATGAGTTTTTGGAATAGATTTTCATATTGTATATTTTATATATATTTTTTAATTTTTTGATTTTCTTATTATGCCGAACTTTGGGTGAACTTTTGGCTGGCGATAGAGGTGAAAAAAGTAGTTCGTTTCATAAGGTTTTCAACCATACTCCTAGTGTCGTAAGGTCATTATAACCCAAACCACGCGATAGAGGAAGGGTGAAAATAGTGATATCCATCAAAAACACGTTTTCGCCTGTGGTGGCGCTTAGGTACCGTACCGTATATATGAGGGGTCGCGCGTCTTAAGTTAACTAAGCACCATCACAGGCGAAAATGTGTTTTTGATGGATATCACTATTTTCACCCTTCCTCTATCGCGTGGTTTGGGTTATAATGACCTTACGACACTAGAAGTATGGTTGAAAACCTTATGAAACGAACTACTTTTTTCACCTCTATCGCCAGCCAAAAGTTCACCCAAAGTTCGGCATAATAAGAAAATAAAAAATAAAAAAAAATATATATATATAAAATATGAAATATGAAAATCTATTCCAAAAACTCAACATCTTCATTAGCATACTTAGAACTCTAATTTAGCCAAAAATGAATGTTCTAGCTCAATTAATAACAGATACTATTGCCAGAATGTTGCTGAACTTTCGAGGCGATTTCTGGCGAATTTTAATTTTGGCGCTTAGGTACCTTAACCTTAAGACGCGGGACCCCTCAATTATATCCAGTAATTTTAATTATATGTGAAGCTCAAGATTTTCATGTGTGTTCTTTTCTATATTTATTGACCAAATAATTAGTCATGAAAATCTTAAGATTCAGAAATCTTGACACAATGTGAAGCTCAAAATTTTCACGGCTGCGTTCTTTTTTGTAGTTTAATCGCGGTGCTGGTGCTTTCGGGCCCAGTAATTTTAATTATTTAATTTATTAACACCCAAGTGGTTCTTATACATATAAGAACCACCCAATCAACCAAAATTTGGGGGTCTCATCCCCACATTTTTTTCCTATTAATATAAAACGTGTACCAAAGAAGTTTTATTAAAATCAATTAATATTTAGGGGGCCTCATAAGCAACCATCCCTACTAGGCCAAATTTACTTACGATTCAAACGATAGCATCCTCGCAATCGGAGGCATGTAGCTCAGTACCACGAGGAAGAGTACTTGCCTCGCTATTATTCGATGTAAAATTAACCGATACAGATAACGAAGTGAAGCTTTCGTCCTTTGCGGACGACACAAAAAGTAGCCGACATTAAAAATTGGATTATGTGAAGTTGCCAAACAAAGGCAGAAAACATGCGGAAAATCAGAACACAACAGGGGGTAACTCTTACCTCTTAAACTCTTATTAAAAATATTAGTAGTATGGGTTACTACTAAATACCAATTCAAAGAGACTCGAAACAAAGGATTTACAGTAGGTGCAACTATGAAGGATGATGCTAAATTTGAGACATGACGAGATGCTAACTGAACTCCACACGACTAAGTTTTAATTACTAACGTCGGGAAAATTATTACACGATACCAGCAACGACATTTTATGAAGTGGAGCGAGAGTATTTAAGTGTTGACTCAGTGTATGTCAGCAAACTGAATGAAAACCAAAGCTTCACGGTCCAACCCGAAACTGTCCCGTAATTCAATATTTAAAATATAACTAAAATTGAAACTGTATTCCTTGGAAGGAATTTAGACCATAATTTACTTATATACTAAAACTACCTCAGAAGAAAAATTGGTCCAATTCTCATGACAAAGCATATATATATATATATATATATAAGAAAAAAATTTGCCATTTTGACCCGGCGTAATATATATATATATATATATAATATTATATAATAATATATCGTAAAGAACGACGCTTTGTATAGGAGAATTATCCGCGCAAGATGAGAGCGAAAGAACGAAACAAATGAAAAAATGAGGTAACCACCCAGGAATCGAACCCGGGATCTTCCGATTGCCGGTCAGATATGATAACCCAAGTGGTTACCTCATTTTTTCATTTGTTTCGTTCTTTCGCTCTCATCTTGCGCGGATAATTCTCCTATACAAAGCGTCGTTCTTTACATTAATTATACTGCGTGTTTGCAGTTATAATATAAATATATATATATATATATATATATATATATATATCTTAAAAAGTACACTATGTGAGAAGTTTCATTTTATCATCTTGACAAAATATTAAAATATCAAACATGTGCTACCCCTGCACCCCTAGCACATACCCCCCCCCCTTTTTACCCTCATATTTGCATACATTTAAATGGGAAAAAATTTTACTTCTTAAAAAGTACACTATGTGAGAAGGTTTTTTTTTATCACTAACAAAATATTAAAAAATCAAGCATGTGCTACCCTACTACCCCTATCACATGCCCCTCCATTTTTTACCTTCATATTTGCATATGTTTAATGTTGTTATATGTTACATGGTAAGTTGTTCGTTTAATGCTTGATATTTTTGTTTCAGATAAATATAAATAATTTTTCAGATAAATAGAAATAATTTGCATTTGCTTTAATTGTAATTTGAATTATCATAAATTATAAATTACATATAATTTGATTTTACTTCTGAATATAAATTATGACTACTAGAAGCAAGTCCTCAAATGCAGCCTTTGGATATCCTACGGAATTCCCAGCAGCCATGACCCCTTCAAAAGCAGATGTTGTGAGACACTACCTTTTTGTGCGCCGTCGTGAAGAAGTTAAATCAAAAAGATCAGCAACTGCTAATGACTGTTACAGGGATGTTGTAAAAGATATTGAAGACATTTGGATGAAATTTTCTTTTCCTACGATTAACATCAAAGGTATCTATCTATCTTAAGTCAGTCGACTAATAGAAGAAGCCTCAAAAATTGAACAAGATGCCGTTACATCGAAGAAATTAAAGTTTTGCCTATGATGAAATGTTTGATATATCTTCTTGTGAATGCTATGATAAGGGAATTGAAGGAAATCTTGCAGGTGTAAGGATAAAATACCAATAGCAGAATGGGAGTCTTTTGTGGGTCAAAAACAAAGAAAAAATCAGTTAGGACCAATTGATCGTGTAGCTAGTTCAACAAAGAAGAGATCTTTAGCAAGAGTCCAAGAAACCGTCAACTAAAAGCACAAGAAGAAATGACTGAAGCCACCAATGTTTTACCATCGGAATTTATAGAAAATACCGAAGAAGACATGGATGTAGATTCAGAGAGTCAGGATGTAGATTATGAGGCCGATTTAGAATTGACTGAGAATATTCAGAACAGGCACTCCTATAAAACCTAGCATTAACAGCAGATCGCTATCGTGTAAGGTGTAGAGCTGCAGCTGCAATAGTCAATGAAGCTTTAAAAGATATGGGGATCCTTAACCACACCAACATGCTTGACAGAAAGAAATTAGAAAGAGAAAGAAATCGCATGGGTGAAACAAATACTTTTAGGTCTAAATCCGAAAATCTGAAGATGGAATGCCTTGGATTTGATGGAAGGAAAGATAACACATTAACTAAAAGTGGAAAGATAAAAGAACAACACTATGTTATTGTGAAAGAACCTGGAAGCATCTATGTAGACCATGTCACACTAGATAATGGAACTGCTCGTTGCATAGCAGAAGAGTTGATAACTATTATTACAGACTCGAACAGCACAGATACTATCAAAGCTTTACTGTGTGATGGTACTCCTGTAAATATAGGAAAAATTGGTGGAGCCATAAAACTAGTTGAAATTTATCTTAACAGACCAGTGCAGTGGTTGGTGTGCCTCCTGCATTTGAATGAGCTGCCTTTTATGCACGTCTACAAAGTCATTGATGGTAAAACAACAGGTCCAAGTACTTTTGTGGGTTCAATTGGGAATAAACTGAAAACAGAATTAACAAAATTGGAGGTAGTCAAATATTCTCGCGTAAAGGGAAACATTAAAGAAATTCCAGCAAATGTTGTGAAGGAGCTAAGCAGTGATCAAAAATATCTCTGATATGTGTCTGGCAGTGCAAACTGGAGACTTTTCTCAAGATCTGTCCACTCGATCCCCAGGTACCCTTCACCATGCTCGCTGGCTAACTTTAGCCAACGGGGTCCTTCGATTATATATCTCAACGCCAAATCCCGATAAAAACCTTCAAGATATAGTCGAGATTATTATGCAGTTCTTTGCTCCAGGGTGGTTTTGGATAAAATCTCATCCTAATGCAACTGATGGTGCATATAACTTTCGGCATTTAATGTGCTTGCTTCGAAATTAGATGAACAACATAGATCAATCATAGAGTCAGTATTAAAGAATAACGCCTACTTTGTCCACCCAGAAAATATACTCATATCGATGGTAATTGACAAGAAACTAGAAATTAGGGAGCAAGCTATCCAGAAAATCATCCTTTCAAGAACATGATTTTCAGGTACCAGAAACTTTGAGTTGCCTCAAACCCTCAATTTCCAATCTACAGACTACACTGACATGATCGATTGGCAAAAGGAGATCATTACTCCTCCACCGCTGCTAAACAATTTTAGCGACGATGAGCTACTACAGGCTCGATGTAAGCCACTGGAGATAGCTTCTTTTCCATGCCACAGTCAAAGTGTGGAAAGGGCAGTGAACCTAGTAACAAAGGCATGTCAGGAAAGAATAGGATATGACAATCGTCAAAAGTTTATCTTAAGCTCATTAGAATCAAGGCGAAAACTGCCCAAGTTTGAATGGAAGGCCCAATGGAATGAGTAAGAAACATATGAAATAAAATTTCCTGATGATATTGAAAATTTCTTCCCTCTTGATGTGATAAGGAACAATGAAAAAGTGAATTGAATTTTAGCACATTTATTATGCCTCTAATTTTTTCTTCTGAATATATATTGTTGTACTTAATTAATTTTCCTAATACTGTACATTATTAAATAAAATATTATACGTTAATAAAGATTTATGTCACCAAAAAACCTGAATGTAGAGTAAGTCTCGTATAAATGGAATATTCTTCAATATAGGTCAAAAGTGAAAAATTGTGCCAGGGGTAGGAGGCTTTAAACAGCGAAAATGATTTATGAGGGGGTTCCTGTGTTCCATTCAAACCTCTCACAATATGTACCTTTTCAATATAAAATTTCGACCCGGCCTAATATATATATACACACAGGTTTTTCAGAAGTCTGGACTCGTAGGAAAAATAGACAGTATATTTTTAAAGTGAAGCAAACACATTTTTAATATCAGTTTCACATACTTCAGGAAAGAAAATACCCTGATGATTAACACTATACCAATCAAGAGAAGGTAGAACTGGTATTGCTACATGTTTCTAGAAAAAGCCAGGAGAAGGCATGTTAGTTATTTCACGAACGTGTCTCCCTCTGGCTTTTTCCGGAAACATGGAGCAATACCAGTTTCACCTTCTCTTGATTGGTATACTGAACCATCAGGATATTTTCTTTCCTGAAATATGTAAAACTGACATTAGAAATGTGTTTGTTTCACTTTAAAAATATACTGTCTACTTTCCCTATGAGTCCAGACTTCTGGGACACCCTGTATGATGTATATGCGCCTTGGTGGTGTAGTGGTTAGCGTCGCTGAGGTATAAGGTGGAGTGACAAGCTTGGCCTTCGTCAAAATGAACAATTCGTGCGGAAGCAAAACCAAGGTGTGTAATATATATATATATAATATATATATATATATATATATATATATATATATATATATATATATACCACAGAGGTGTATATATATATATATATATATATATATATATATATATATACCACAGAGGTGTGTGTGTATATATATATATATATATATATAAAACATAACCTTTAATTATAACCGATTGGGACTTATGGGTCACCCTATATATATATATATATATATATATATATATATATATATATATATATATATATATATATATATATATTATATATATACTGGAATACTGGAATACTGCTCGGTCCTAACATCCCCATATAAAAAAGAAGACATTAGACAGCTGGAGGGGATTCAAAGAAGTTTCACAGCCAAGATCAATGGGTGCAAAGAACTAAATTACTGGGAAAGGTTACGAGAACTAAACCTATATTCACTGGAAAGGAGAAGAGAGAGATACACCATTATTTACACTTGGAAAATAATGGAGAAACTAGTCCCTAATCTTACTCTGAATCCCATAACTCCCCAAACAACGGTGGAAGGTAGAAACGGTAGACTGTGTCGTATTCCCAAATTGAAGGCGAGACAGGGAACATCCTTAACCCTGAAAGAAAATAGTTTTGTAGTGAGAGGACCAAAACTATTTAATCAGCTGCCCAAAGACCTAAGAAACACGAAGGGAGTTGCAGTGGAAATCTTCAAAAGAAGACTTGACGCCTGGCTCAGAACAATCCCCGATGAGCCGGGCGTACCTGGCTATGTGAGGTGGAGAGCGCAAGAATCCAACTCACTACTTCACCAGGCCAACTCGAGAGGAGGGGCGACACGCTTGACCTTCGCGAAATGAGAAATCATCACGTGGAACCTTTGTAAGGTTGTAAGGTAAGGTTAATATATATATATATATATATATATATATATATATATATATATATATATATATATATATATATGCGCGTAAGTCCCAATCGGTTATAATTAAAGCTAAAATCCATCTAGCGGAGCTTACACTGACGTAATCGATTACTGAGGAAAGAATATTTGTCGAGATTCTTATAATATTTTCCACTTTGAATAATCAATAAATATTTCTAAATTTATTATAAACGATTGGGACTTATGGGCCGCCCTGTGTGTGTGTGTGTGGTGTGTGTGTGTGTGTGTATATAAACTCTTCTAGACAACATTGAAAAACGTGAAAGGCAGAATGTGCAGAGCACCCCAACTAAACTAAAAACTAAACAAGTACAGTGTCAGGCCTGAGGAAGAATAGTTTACGATTTATCAGTTGACAGGTGGGGTGAAGATTGGGGGGGAAGAATGCAGTCCGGACGGGTTCACTGACCGAATACATACATTACATATCACAACAAAGCTTCCTAAAAAACACGCAAACAATCCGATCGCAAAACTTACGCTAAAGAAATGATGAAAAATTAACTGTAATAAGTTTACTTAAATTTAAAAAAAAAAAATTATCTTAAATTTTCAAAATGTTTTTACACTGACGATAACTTGCAAAAACTTTCAAAGTACAATATAATAGAATGGTACAGTTTCAGAAGAAAAAAGTTCGCCTAGAAACAATTTCTAAAAAGCACAAAGTTTTTTTTTTTTATTAATTTTATCAGTTACCAAAGAGAATAAAAATATCCAAAATAAAACTAATATTACTAATTAGTAATTTTTTATGCTCTTTCGAAATTTTACGTTGACTTTCTCTTTTTTTTTTTCCCCCCCAAGTTGTACCTTTCTAATTTAAGGTATTTTTCACAAAAGTTCCCAGCAGTGATAACGATAAAAATGTTAACACAGTTTACTTCGACCTTCGGACAGTAAACAGAAAATACTGGCTACTACTAACCTGGATCAACGCGATACCAGATGGAGAACTGGAGAAAACAATTCTTCACAAAGAGAGGTCACAACCCTGACTACCGCGCGAAATCACCATCATTACTTACTAGTAATATTAAATAACAATCGGATTGCGACAGAAGCATCATTGAAACTGTCGAAATAACATCATAAACTAAATAATTAGCTACGTTCATATATCATCAACGAACACGTTAATTACAGGTATACTAAACAAAGCAAAGGTAACAACTTTATATTAAACAGTGGCAGTAAATTTATCCCTTCAAACAACTTCTAAAACGAACAACAAGAACAAGAACCACGACGACAAGAAAACAACAACGACGACAACGATAGTTTATCGCTAAATAACGGTTATTAATAACAAACGTCGCCATTGCTTCATTTCGTCGTGAAACGATAAACAAGATTTTGGTGCGCTTACGTAGAGAGAAAGACTTTTTAAAAGCCTATTTTAATATTAACTTCGTGGCTCAATTTAAGTTCTGAGACCGTTTGCGTTGTTTGAAAAAGTTTTGTAAACGTCTCCCCTTCGATTCACTTTTGGGTGGTTGGCTGTTTGGACGACATTTTCATTCATAAGAGAGTGAGTGGCTCGAGATGAATGAACTAAAACTGATCGTAATAATACAACGGCCACCGATTTTTAGGAAGGAAACAAAGGCTCACCGAATGATTTATAGGCAAAAATTCATGGATATAGAACCCAAATGAAGGAGGGGAAAAGAAGTTTGATTAGGTGCGCTGGTTCAGATTAAGCACCCGATGAATTAGAGAGAGAGAAATGGTTCATTCATTATCACCAAGGCGCCAGGATTCAGCTTCATTCTCAAATCCAGGAAAGATATCGACCTTCTCGCAGGTAAGAGGGGGGGTTCCCCTCTCCCTATTTCATAGGGAGATGGGGGAATAAGGGGGGAAATAGGAGCAAACATCTCTTTAACGAAAAGGGATACAGCAACAGGGAGAAAGATCCGCAGAGGGAGAAGCAAAAAAGAAAGTAGGACACTGAGGGGGAAGGGAATGGGTCGTGGAAGAGGGGAGAGTGCGCGCGCTACCTATTTGGACCTATCTGAATGGGGAGGGAAAAGGGAGGGCATCTCTGCGCTGCGATCAATGGCACCATTCATGGCTCCATCCGCCGTCCTCAATGACTTTCTATGAATGGTGTTGCTAGGTCTGAGGGAGAGTCATCCGCTACTCAAAGTACTCCCTCGCATTCAATAACTTTCGGACAAATATTAAGAAAAATACACCATTTAAGAATGGAAATCTTTTAGGAAAATGTATTTTGACCGTCTAGCCATCTTCCAAGAGAAGCTTTAAACGCCTAAACGAAGGAGAAAAGATTCGTTCAGCTTAAACGGCGACCGGAGGAGGAACTTCATTCAATATATGGACCCCGCTCCTCTTTGTTCCCCTTAACAACTGTAATGAAAGACCTATTGATCGACTGACGCATTGCGATTCATGGCAAAAAAGTGTTTTATGTCGTCGCGACGAGAAAAGGGATTCGTGTACTCCCACAATGATGACAATCGGTTCTTCTTCTTCTCGTTCTTCAGCCATTCTCCGAAGAGGCAATTAGAACGCCTCTGACAATAGGGAATCGCACTGCACCTTTTTTTTTTTTTTTTTTTTTTTCCCCGAAACGAAGAGGATCATTCCGAACTTCACGCACAGTGACCAAATCTAAAGTTTCCAACATTAAAATTTCACTTGCAATACGACCCGCGTGTCGTTTGACATCCATTTAGGTTGAAAGGCGAAATCAGAAACCTTCGAACTTGACGTCTTTTCACTATTACGAATAATCTCTATTTGAATGTATAAATAAAATGAAACTTTTATCGTGACACGCATAATTGCCTAGTTTAGACGCTGCTTTCGTGTAAGAGGAATAAAATTATAACTTCCAATTCTGTTTTAGATTTTGAATTTCTTCATGCTCACTACAGATAAAGTAGGATAAGAAGGATGATGAACGATATCATCGTCGGCGTCATTATTGATATCGTCAGAGAGATGAACGCGGCCTCATCTAGGTTTGTCTAGCGGTTAAGATGCCGGGCTGAAAATCTGAAGGACGCGGTTCGAGGTCCGTCCGGGACTTGGTAGTTTTAAATGTCAGCAATTGAGGCGTTTTCTCTGGATCTTCCTTGGCAGTGCTGTGGTTCAAATTCCACAGTATGTTCTCCGAGGTAATGTCCTCCAAGTACGAGCTTATTACTCCAAGGTGGAGTAATAAGCTCGTACTTCGTTTGAATGAGCGATTCGGGTGACAGTAAGAAAAGCCCAATTACCACGGTGACTTAGACAAACTCGAAACAATGAAACGGGGGTCGAAACTGTCGGACTGTAGTTACCTGCAGTTTTAGGCTTATCGTTAAGGGTTAAATGCACTTGTAACAATCATGTAGGAGAAAAGTGACTATCTGTCTGACAACAAATATCTCCTCTTCGAAAGTAGGAGCAAAATGATACAGAATATAAAAAAAAATATATATATATATATATATATATATATATATATATATATATATATACACACACCAGTGTTCGTAGCTTGACGGGTAACACCATTTCTTCATAAGCGAAGTGAAGAGAGAGACGGATTCGAATCCCGATGCTATAATAACAATACAGGAGTTGGACCCATCGGCCGCATTAGTTGGTCTGAGCGCTGTACCAGTTTCTGGCCGTCCTGACTGACTATTATCATAGGCGTATGAGGTTGGGGGGGGGGGGTCTGGGGGCGGCAGCAGCGCCCCAGGGACTAGGGAATTGAGCATTTTTAGGGCAAATATTGAACATTTTCAGGACAGATACTGAAATTTTAAGGGCAGATTTTTCCCGAGATTCCTTTGTCTTTTTTTTACTTCTTGAGTTGAATTAATTACTTGCTACTATACTTGTAGTTAATAATTAAAACGTAAGTTGAGAACTTACTGAATTCTATATCAACTGCAATGCTGTAGTTTTGCTTGTCAATTATTATAGATGTTGCAGCAAAATTTTATCTCATTTTTGTAAATTGTAATGTTTTTTATATCAGAAATACTTTAATGTTGGCCTATGTTACTCATACTCTAACCTTTGTGTTATTTTATGATACACATAGTGCTTATGCGAAAATCAGGGCCCTGAAAATTTTCAGGGCAAATTTTTTCCGCCCTCCCCCACCAGTAAAGTGCCATCCCATACGCCTATGACTAATATATATACAGGGTAATTCAAAAAGTCACGTTACATAGGGCTTTTCTGTTTCTTTGCAGGTAAATGAATTATGAGATGTTATCGAAGGAGGAGCGCATTGATGTGATATTCCTAGCTGGCTGCACAAGTGCATTGCCGTTAACGGTGGCCATATCGAACATGTGATGTGGCTATTCCCCTGTATCATTACATAATACAGTATTTCCCTATGTAACCTGACTTTTGAATCACCCTGTATATATATATATATATGTATATATATATATATATATATATATATATATATATATATATATATATATGAGAGTTGTATTTGGAAATGTTTCGGAAAATAGTTTCAGTCATCATTGCAAAAATATTAAAAGCCAACAAAATATTACTACTATATATATACAGTATAGAGAATAGTTGAACATAAACAGGGGTTTGAGAGGGTTTATTAAGATAATAATTACGGGTGTATAGCTACATTATAACAATAATAATGTATTGTTATAATTACACAATGTTGCTAGAAAATTTGGTTAGGTTAGCTTACTAGGGGTGTGTGGAAGATTATAAAAATTTCTAGAGTGAATTCTACTAACTTCAACAAAGTTGCGAGTATTACGGGCTACATTTTAGTCGGATTTTTATTTTAAATTAAAGGTGTGCCAAACTCAGGTGGGGTGGAAAGCTGATTTTAATCGTGAAAACAGGGAGGGGGGGGGGGTATTTCACAATGTATAGGTTGAAGTCGGAAGTGCAGTCATTGAGGGATGGTTCCTCGCTGAGGGTGTTTAGAGATTCCGGGACACAAAGGTCGGTTGGTTTGTGGAATCGATAATTTTGAAAATGGTGGGGTGTAGAGGGTGGTCGTGAAGTTGGCAATAGTCTCTTATGGTTGATTTGGCTGATTTATTTTAGAGTTGTGAGACTGTGATTTAAATGACGCGATGCTCGTCCGCTCTTGTTTGATACTGGCGGTAGGTGCTGCCAATATAATTCGCATTGCAGTGAACACAATTGAGAGAGTACATTGCGTTCTGAAACGAGGGCTTGAGGTAGTTTTTCTTTACAATTAAAATACGATTTAATGCTTTTATTATTTACAAATATAAACTGAAAATTAATTTGCGAGCGCAGTAGGGGTGAGTAGGTTACCGAGTTCTAAGTGTATTTTATAGCTTATATATCCGCAGAAAAAAAAATAAAGCATTGCGTGTCCTTTTAAGAGAGAAGTTGATATATGTTATTGAGGAAAATTCTGAGTAGGTGTTGGAAAAGATGCTTTAGGAATGCTAAAATTTTGATGGAATTTATTTCTTTATGGCAGAAGTAAGAGGAACAAATCTGATAAGCAAAAGGTGAAAAAGAATTTTAATATTACTGGTTTTATACAGCTTTTGGGAATGTGGATAAGGTAATTCGTGCCTAAACTCGTGTATGTCGGATTTCGATACATGAAGGTACTCAATTTATTGTTTTCCATCCATACATACATACATTTTATCTACCTATATGTATTATAGGAGTATGTCAATGAAAATACAGGGTTAAAGCTATGTTTCCGCGGAGTACAGTAACGCTACTGTTACCCTCGGTATATCTATTTGAAGAATTAAGAGGTTAAACGTAACTGCAGTCTTATTTAATGTGAGGATTACATCACAAAATTCTTTCTTTTCGATCCAAGCCCAATTGACAGTTTATTTAAAGACCAAATTCATTCAAGATGGTATACCACAAACAAAATAACTATAAACAACACATATTTATGGATTAATGACACGGCAACATTATGCAAAATACACTGTACTTCAATTTGCAAAAAAAAATATAAATAAATAAATAAATAAATAAATAATCAGAAACCGTTCAGACGGGTGAACCGACCGGTTTCATGTATGCGTGCGCCGAGAGCGAACAACAAACACCTGGGGGTAAGTGAGGTCATATGTGCGTCATAATTCATAGATGTATTGGGGTAATCTTTTTTGTGGGATGTACGTTTGATACTTCGGAACATAAAAGTATTAAAATAGAAAGATCACCTGAAAATCTTCCTCCTCCAGAGTATCCACCTGAAGACTCCCCCCCCCCCCAGCTCTACCTAGGGGGGGGGGGGGGGGGAGATCTTCGGGTGATCTAAATATCAGGTCATCCCATAAGTAATGTCGTTTTTTACGATAGATTAAATTTAAACTAGTCCTACTCGGTTTAAGCATAAATTTTCCGAAGGTTGTATCTAAGAGGAGATCTATCGTGTTTCGCTACATACTTTACAGACCTTAACCAGTGAAGACGTGTGTTTTGCTTTATGTGAACCCCTCATAAACATGGCGGTATCAGAAGAGCATATCAGGCATATAATGCTTTACGAGTTCAAAAAAGGGAATAGTGCTACTGAAGGAACGCGAAACATTCAGGACGTTTATGGCAACGATATTCTGCTTGGGAGGAAATGTCAAAGATGGTTTCAAAAGTTTAGGAATGGTGACTGCTGTTTGACAGATGCAGCACGCTCTGGACGCCCTGCTGAGTTTGATGATGGCCCGCTGTTAGTCGCACTTGAAGAAGACTGTTCAACAACTGTCGAAGAATTGGCCCAGAAACTCAATTCATCCCCGTCCACCATCCATCGACATTTGCAACAACTCGAGAAAGTGCCTAAGTTAGGAAAATGGGTGCCACATGAATTGTCAGTCGACAATCTGAGGGTGCGGGTAAACATTAGCACGGCTCTTCATTCCCGTGAACTCCAAGATCCGTTTTTGCACCGTTTAGTGACTGGTGATGAAAAGTGGATACTGTACCAGAATGTTAAGCGTTGTCGACAGTGGGTTTGTGCCGGAGAACCAGCGACACCACAGCCAAAACCAAATCTTCACCCTCGGAAGGTGTTGCTTAGTGTTTGGTGCGATAAAGGTGGTGTAATACACTTTGAAACCTTACCACACAACCAAACAATCACCGATCAAGTCTACTGTCAACAACTGGATCGATTGAACACTGCACTAAAAGAAGAGAGACCTTCTTTGGTTAATCGGAAAGGAATCGTGTTCCACCATGACAACGCACGTCCTCATACCGCTCGGATCACTTCTGCAAAAATTGAGGAGCTTGGGTGGGAAAAACTTCCACATCCTCCATATTCTCCAGACCTTGCGCCTTCAGATTATCATCTCTTCAGGAGTCTGCAAAACTATCTAGACGAGAAACAGTATACTTCTTTAGATGACCTGCACACCAGTCTTTGTACGTTTTTTTCCATCAAAACCGCCTGAATTTTATAAACATGGCATTGAAAAGCTTGTAGGACGTTGGCAGAGTGTCATTGATTCCGATGGAAACTATATACTAGATTAAAAAGTTTCAGTTGAGTTTTTTTTTGTCCTTCAAATTCCGATCTAAAAAACGACATTACTTATGGGATGACCTGATAGAAAAAACCTACAAACATTTTTATTCTCAGAAAATAGATACGTTCGTTTTCATTGTTAGGCTACACTAGGTTCGGTTAGATTAGCGAGTACCTCACTATTTAATGACGTAACAGAAAACACTTGAGTCCTCAATTGCGTCCGCCTTTCTCGGTTCAATGGCACTAAGGTTAGGTTAGGTCAAATTATATTTGGTTAATTAGTTTTTTGAATATATGAATTTAAAAACAAGTCGATGCCTCGCTTATGCGGGAATACATACGTACGTACGTACGCACGTTCGTGTGTGTGTGTGTGTGTGTGTGTGTGTGTGTGATACACACGACAGTCCCAGAATCTGACAATCATAATACTTCATTTAATTTAAAAATTAGAATGGCGTTATGAATTTCATATTTCACTCCCGAGTCCTGGAGTCAGGTGACCTTTTTTTTTTGTTATTATTATTTTGGTAGTCAGGACTCCTGACTACCAAAATGACAATAACAAAAAAAAAATGAGAAAAAAAAAAAAAGGTGATCATCATCTTTAAAAAAGATATGATTTGTACAGTAACTGTTTTACGTAAGACTTTCTGAAAGTGGAAAAACACCGGAAAGGAATACGAAATGTTTAACACTTTATTCGGTAAAACATGACGACGAAGACGACGACAGCGAGTTGCGAATAGTGTATTTGAGTATAGGGAATAAGGGTTTTACTACTTTCCTCTAACTTTACCGCGCCGCGCACCACCTAAAATTTCTCTCCGAAATATTTCCGGTTACTCTCCTCACCTTTGCCACGCAAACTTTCTAATTGAAAATAAATAAGTAGTTAGTGAAGAGGAGGAAGAAAAATCAATAAAGCCAATCTCGGTTGAGTCCCGAAAAAAGGAAAGGTTGTTTTCGATGCAATATCGCTTCAGCCTTTGTTCTACGTATCTGGCTCGCTTATACACTCAAAAAAGCAGATCCAACAATAGAACGAGTGTTCCCACATATGTTAAAGTCCTGTCTTTTGATCATAAACAACAAACAGTTGGCGGTGAAAATACATATATTTTGTATGCAAAATTCTACGAGTATAAAATCAAAAAATGGATTTAGTTAAAAAAAATTGGGTGGAAAATATAGCCTTCAATTCGTTTTCTACCACCAAACAGTCAAAGTACATTGACACAACCGAAACAAATAATAATAATAATAATAATAATAATAATAATAATAATAATAAATTATTATTATTTATATATATATAAATATATATATTTCAGAAGGTTTTGAACAACGGTTCAAGACCGATCGGCGGTCGACTCCTGTGCAGGATTTGGTGAGAGAGGAAATTGATCTTCGTTCTCCTCCAACCCTTGTAGCTAGTCACGCGTGCCTGGTCAGGGACTGCACGAGAACCTGTTGAGCTGGTTCTTGAAATTATTCGGGTTGATGTACCGAAGATTCCTCAGTTCTTTGGGTAATAAGTACACTGAAGAGTTTTGGCAATCATATTCAGAGGGTATTTTCCACGC